>VDFB02365491.1:67724-225776 GCA_007258455.2 Sequoia sempervirens
TCTACTATGAAGTTCAAGGCTAAAAGATGTAATGTCAGTAAACTATATGCTCTAAAATAGGATGTATATAATCAAACTAATGTAATCTCAAATGATAAAATTCAAATTTGTAGCATAAGTCTAATGTAAAAATTCGTGATTCTTTAAATGAGAATGAGAGGGCTCATTTATAGGCAAAAGTGGAATTGAAGGCAAATTCAGAAGCAATGTGGGATAAATAGAAAAATAGAAACAAATCTTGATTGGAATTCTTTTTTAGTTTATTTCCCTTTTAAGCCCGGTTGTTTCCCTTTTTTCATCACAGGATATTCTTGAGAGGATATTTCATTTATTTTATTTAATTTAAGATGATAATATCTCTTTTAATAAAACAAAATAAGATTATGTAATTTAGAAATGAATATTAATAAAATAAAATAAAATTATTTAATTAAAAATAGATTTAATTAAATAGCATCATTTTATTTAAGTAATATTAACTTCAATTAAATAACATTATTTTATTTATTAAAAGGGATTTATTTCTTTTGATTAAATAAAATTAATGAAACATTCAAACCTTAGGGAAAATTGAAACATTTGAAATAGCTATGAATTGACTAAGAAATTTGATTTGAAAATGTGACAATCATTGATTCAAAAAGTTGATGTTGACAAATTAAATAAATGGGGCCCAAAGTCTAGGTGACCATTTTAGGTTGCATACACCTATTACGTCCTTCACTGCTAGAAGGAACACACTCCACCTTTTGCTTCATTAGAGGAGATGAAATCCCCACATACGAGGTTAGAACCGCAACAGATACAATCAAAGTATTAATCATATCCATGGGTTTTGGGAAAGGCTGGATATCTGGAACAAACATCAGCAAAGGTGGCTCCACCGAAGGAGTGATGAACACCTGTACCCCCTTGGGGTTAAGCGCATTCATACTCACCACAAAAGCTAGAAGTAGTTCACGACTAGACTAAAGAGAACCATAAGGGAAGAGGGTGACATTGTAGGAGGCCCTAAAGCAGGGGTGGTCGCTTTTTCCTCCTTCCTTTGCGAGGCAGCCTGCTCAGCCAAGAGAGCCTTTTGTCGATGCTTGCATGCGAGTTTCTATGACTCTTTGAGTTAGAGGTTGGAGGCTGCGAAGGAACAAAAGGCTTTTGCTCAACCATGGGAATGCCCACTACAACTGTTTCTGACAGAGGAACAGATTCCTGAATGGGAGCAGGAAGAACAGGTTGAGGACCAATAGGGGGAGTTGGATCAAGAGCCTCAGCAGTGGGCCTCTTCCCGTTTGCTACCTTAGGAGAAGGAGCGATAGGAGGTCACAAATCGAATTCCCTTCGAGAACCTTTCTTTTTGTCATATAAGTAGTACCACAGTTTGGGGTATTCATTAGGGAGTTTCACGATCCTAAGCTTAGGCCTATGCCAAGGAGGAATCATTGGACTCAACGGATAGCCACTAGGCTAACTCATCCAACACTCTTCCCAAGAAAGGGGAGAGGACAAGGAAATCTGAGAGAAGGAAACCTTCTCTTTACCTTTACGGAGAGGAGAGGGAGCCGACGTGGACTTCTCTTTTCCTTTATGGGAAGAGAGAGCAATCGATACAGGCTTCTCCTCCTCTCAGGAAGAGGAGACAACTAATTGTTTTATTATGGGAAGGGTCAGTTTTGGCTATCCTTGGCCCCTAGTTGTATACTTCACATAATTCTTGTAAAGTAGGTCTATTCTCAAAGGAAGTGGACCAACTAGGGAGGACCAAAAGTGATCCAATAGATATCCACCACGGGACACCAAGGGTTGATATCTAGTGTCATGCACTACATGCACGACACCTTCATGGGAGAATTTTAAACACTTGTGAATAACATAGGCGATTCTATTCATGGAAGCTAACCAAGGTATGCCTAGCTTTAGCCTGAATAGATTCGACTTTGGGATAATATTGAAAACCGTGTCGACAGCTCTGGGTCCAACTAGGATGGAAAAAGTTATCGAGACGTAAGGCTTAAGGCACATACCATCGTGTGTACAAATGGTAGATTTTGTTTCTTCATATTCTTCCTTTTGTAATGAATTTAGTACTAATATTTCCTCGGTGATAATATTCATACAGCTCGTGGGATCTACCAAGATTCCTGTCACAATGTTACCATTGATGCGAGTGGGAATACAGAGAGGCAAGTGTTTATTGTTTAAGGGAAAGTCTTGTGATTTGAATGTAATTCCTGGCGAACTGGGTGTAGGTGGAGCAACACGGAAGTCACCGTGACCATGTTAACATAGGCCTCAGGTTGAGTAGCAAAATCAGTGGGATCTACAATCATGTTAGCAAAGTGTGTGACAGAAACAGGTCCATGTATATTTGCAATTCACTATTAGCTTTCACCACTGATTTGTTAGCATTTTGTTTACTCCTATCGAGGTGAATGGTACCGTCCTTGATGCGGTCTTGTATCTCATGATGTAGCCACATACAACATTCGGTATCATGCCCATTAACCCGATGGTACTAAAAATAAGTGCTCCTATCATACCAATTAGGGTAAGTCTCTTTAATAGGCTTAGGATTCGACAAGGTTACGATCTTATCCTTCAAAAACTTCTACAAAATAGAAGAAAAATATTTGATAACTTTATGAATTTTCAGTTACATGCCTGAGGTCATTGTTGTCAGCATTGACCACTACATTTGTAACAATCTTACCTTTCCCAAAGATTGATACGATAGACTTTCCCTTAGAACGGGAGCGCGAGGAGGATCCCCCAAACTGAACAACCGTTTGTTGGTACTCTCGTAAGGCTACACACAAGTGTGCAAAAGAAGGGTATTTCATAAGGGAAAACTTCTCTTGCCAAGGCCTTTTGTAAGTTCCCTATGAACACCTTCTGTACATCAGAATCGGGTAGCTGATACAAGATTTGTGAAAGGAGCACTTGGTAGTGCGCTATGAAATCAGTGATTTTTTTGTTATCTCCTTATTTACATCGGACGAGATTCGAAAAGGTCATCTTCAACCCGATGTTTGCTTGAAATTGTGTAAGGAATTGATTTATGAGTTGCTCAAATGAGAAAATGGAATTGTCAGGTAAGGAACAGTACTGCTCAAGCATTGTGTCCTTGAGAGATTAGGGCAACAGTTTGGCCATCAATGTGTTGTGATGGAAGAAGTTCGTGCATAGGGCATTAAAGGTGGATACATGCATTTGTGGATCACCTTTACTGCCATACTTTTCAAATTTAGGGATCTTCATTCCTTGGGGGAAGGGAGTATTTAAGATCACAACCAATAATGGACTATGTCGGAAGAAGGGCTAAAAGATAGGTTGAGCAAAGGCTTGGGAAAGACTCACTAACTAGCTTTTCATCTTACCCATATTCTGAAGAAGAGTGTTCAAAATGAGGTCATTAGAAGATAGAGGGCCAGAGGAACCTCCTCCAGAACCACTGCCAAAGCCACCTCCAGAACCACCATCGATGTGACCTCCACTAGAACCACTACCAGAGCCACCACCACCACTGGTAGTCCTCCACTAGAACCACCACCATGACCTCCACTGGAGCTGCCTCCACCAACACCACTCATCTCGCCAAAGCCTCCACCACTAGATGTGCAAGGGGGTGAATCTAAAGCCTAAGGGGACCCTATTTACTTTGATAGTTTCGAGTTGTTCAGAGATGGCATGGATACTAATAGAAGGGACTACGTCAGCCATGTAAATGAATGTGGGAGGCATTGATAATCCTAACTATCATTCACGCTCTTCGAAGGTGACTCCTTGTGCAAAGATATGATTATTTGAAGGAGCCCACACTTCAGCGAGATAGAGGAAGCTAGTCAGAAGTTCTATGCTTATTCAATCTTTACCCATCATATGTTTTAACTCGCTAACAACCCGAGCGGCTCTAGCCATCTTTAGATTTCTTTCCAAGTGATTTTCTAAGTCGCTCAACCCTTTGGCGAGGGCAGAGACATATTTTGTAGGGATTTGAATGACCTCATGCTCGTTTATGGATGATGGTGTAGGGGATGCAAGAGGAGTGGGAATATGATCGATCCCATCAATAAATCCCATCTCGTTCCTCGACAACTGCTCCTGCGCAACCACACTAATGGCCAGACCAAAGAAAAGGCCTGTGGATAACCCAATAGAGACCTTTGTCCTTTCCATTGAGAGGTGTCGTATACTTCTAATGATATACCCATAAGTTGTAGACTAGGTTGTGATGCTCATAAACCTTCATGAAACTCAAGAACACAATAGTCACGAAGTACACAGGAGAGGTCTTAACACCAACATATGAACAAATGTTGGTTCATGTTAGGTTCACCAAAAATGTAAGAGAGGGCAACCACCATGTGCAAGGCCCTAGGTCATGGAGGTCCAAGATGCGGAAGACTATCCTAACTTACCTTAGCTTAATGGGGAGTTAGGATATATGGGACAAGAATGATGAGGACTATGAGGTCCTTCAACCACTGTACAGACCTGAAATGCAAAATGGGGCTAGGCGATCTAGTTTTTAGGTTCAACACTACACCTTAGGAAGCTCTCTACTTGAGGATGAAAGTATAGTCCTTTGACGACAATGCAGCGCGCTGGCATCTCTAAAGTGCACTGGTGTCTGTACAACCAGACAACTAAAGAGACAAGGTCAAACCTAATAAAACAAGCTAACAGCCAGCTAACTACTACTAAAGGGCCAAAATAAAGTGATTAAGTAAATGAAATACTCTCTAATGTGATAAAAAAAATACAAGAGTTAGGGTGGCAAGAAGGATCTCACAAAGAAACTCATTCGCCAGCTAGCTCCTCGAAAGCATGCTGACCTACACACAAAGAGGAGGAAAATGTTGGGTGGTTGTATAGGGGTCTATCTTAGTTAGACCCCCGTTTAGGTGTTTCCACCTCCACAAACAGCCAAAAAAGTGAGATAAAGAAAACAGAGTAGTAAAGAGCACTAAAGCACTACAAAATAGTAAGTGTGCTTACCCAACCAAGTGATAGAGGAGAGGAAAGGGAAGCTTACCACCTCCACCAAGAGCACTCAAGGCTTCCTGGGGGAGAAAATGAGAGTACTCAAGCCTTTGTTGCAATGGTGTTTGTCCCCAACTTTCTCTATCGAAGTGATGGAGTGATGTATTTGCTACAATGAGATGCAAAATTGTTGCTAGAATGCTTGAGAGTGAGTGCAAGAATGTGAAATTAAACGCTTGAAGTTTTGAAGAAGATCAACTAAATGCTTAGAGGATTGTAGAAGATGAAAAGGTTGTTGGAGTGAATATGAAGGAGAGATGAAGAAAAATGGCCATATTCAGGTCAGTTGGCCGAAGAGGGTGTTACAACTTGACTCCCAATGAGAAGTGTAATGCCTCTACAAGTTCAGCTATAGGAATCTGCCAAGGACGTAAGTGCGCCACACGGACGTCTGTGTGACACTGGGGCGTCCCCGATAGAAACACCTCTACCAACACTCAAAATAGGTGCCGAGTGGGATGCAAGCAACAAGACTATGTGTAATTAAGCCTCCAAACTTGGTTTTCTAAAGTGGAGAAGAAAAAAGGGGAATTTGCATAAGGGGTGAACATTCACTCCTATACAATACCCTTCTTTGTTCTTACCAACCACTTTAGCCTTGCCAATTTTTTATTTTTAGGATTAATAATTGTCTTCTTTTCATAGAATGATTTATAAATCTTTATTTCTGAAATTGATTGAAATTAGCAAACTAATGTTGATATGATGGATAAATTTCAATTTATAGTATAGGACTTATGCATGACTTAAGAATGAAGTGGACTTTAAGTGGACTTCAAGCAGTTGAAGTTAAGGCATTGGAAGTTTGGGAACCAGAAATTTAGGTGTACATAGTGCAATTATTTCCTTTAAAGATTTCTGTAGACACCTAAATTTGACCACTTCCATATGGTCAAAGGCGTCTCCTTAATAATCCCTTTGCTCATTTAATTCATCTTCTTTTCCAGTATTAATTAAATCACTCATTTAATTAATATATCATGTCCTACATAAGGTTTTTAAAGTATTTAATTTAATAAATACTTTCCCCCTCTTTCTTCTCTAAATTGAATAAATGTATCACTTTATTTAATTTAGTTATATTATATTTTGGAATTTTAAATTTATTTTTAAATTCCTCACTTTCTCTCTCATTGTCACATCCTCCAACTTTTGCAAGTTGGTCTCTAATCCCTCTTAGCAATATAACCCTCTTTCTTAGTCATAATTAATTTATGATTAAGATGTGCACACCTCTAATCATCATTAGGGTCCCATCCTCCATAATTTCCCACTTGTCTTGAATCTATCATTAATTTGTCTAATCAAATACTTGCACAATCTTAATCACTTAATTAGGTCATCACTAATCCCCATATCATTTATGGAATGTGTCCTAAGTCAACCTTATTAAAAACTCTCTCTTTTTGAAGAAGACACTCCATTCTCCATATGAATTTTTAATTCACATTTAATCCACCAATGCATCCCTTGGAATTTAAAATTTCTTTTCTCATCCCCATGAGGATATTTGAGGAATTTTTAATTCCCCACATGTCCTCTCACCCACATGGGGACAAGTACCTCCTTTATGAGATCTTGTCCCAATCCCAAGGTACTATTTACTCCCTCTATGTCATGTACTATCCTTCCATGTCATGTACACATCACCTTTTTTGAGCCACTTCACATGCCACATGTCAAGATGTGATGGTTTGTGAGTTCTTAACTCACCTTAGCCCTACATCTTGATATTTGTGGCTCAATTTTGACCGTCTATTTCCCTAGAGAATTCCAAAATCTTTATAAATACTCAAACTCTTGCAAAAATTTTCCTTGAGCCATACTTAGCCATTTTTTATACTTGCATCCACTTCCACTCATCTCTACATCCTCATATCATCTCATACATTTGCATCTCTTGCCATCCAAGGAGCATACAACACCAAATATCAAAGGGCCAACCAAAAGATTGATTTGAGACAAGGTAAAAGGTTTCATTTTGTTGTATTTATTTTGTATTGAATTCAACTAGGCTAATCTTGAGGTGTAGGGTGTCTTTTGTTGTTGTTTTGCACTCTCTTGTTTGTTGTTCATTTTCTAACACTGAAATTCATCCTATCACACTTTCTATTAAACTTTTTGTTAAGACTTTATGGTTCCACTCAAAGCCTTTATCATGTTTTTATGTCATGAACATCTGTTAAGCTAGTCAGTTGCAATTTTGTTAAAGACTTTTTCAATGGTGATCTACTGCCATCTAAAATTTAGGATTTTTGTAGTAGTATAGTATAAATATGTGTAACTACCAAGACAAGAGGTCACTATTATGATGTTATGATATGCTTTGAATACTATTCAGCTATGTCTCTATGTTACACTTTTATGATATGAATAAATAAATGTTGCCAATCTCATTTTGAGTCAATAGTTTTGTGTAATGGAAGTACTATGAATGGATTTATTTTGAAGATGTGAAAGTACCATGTGTGATCTGAGTTAATTGTAGGAATGCCCGAGATCTGGCCACTCGAGGGATCTCGTAGAGTAGATAAGTATTTCTCTTATTAATACTGTTACTTTCATTTTTTACATGTTGATGAATGTTCTTTTGTGTCAAGCTTTGTCATGTGTTCCTATAGGTCATAGTTTTGAGTCGACAATCTTTAAGTTATATTCATTTGGAAATTTTGGAGCACTCACTCTTGTTGTTAGTTACGAGTTGTTAAGTATATTTTTTGTCAATAGTTAGTTGTTATTCGTTAGTTGCCTTCATTTAAATTTCATAGTTTAACTGCAAGTATTAATTCCTAGGTAATTTACATTCTTTCTAGAATAAGAATTCAAATGCTTTCTAGTTTAAACAATCTCATGCTTTCTAGCTTAGAAACTTTCTAGTTTAAATTATGTTTATATCCATTTTAAACATTCAAAAAATCTAAGAGAGATGGCCAAGACATCCCCTATTGCATACAACCTTTGAACATTGCCTAGTTGACATAATTGATATATTTTTAACTAAAGTGTTAGGACCTCACCATAGCCTATCAGCTGAGTCCCACGCAAGGGTACAAGTCCCTACTGCAGCAAGGATACCTTGTACCTTGCAAAACACTTTTTGTAGGTTGTAAAAAATAAATGTGTTGCCTAATTAAATTCAAAAACCGTTATAATTCGTGCAACTTTTTTTTGATTTTTTTTAAATTTCTAAAAACAAGAAATTAAAACAAATGTCGAACTTTGTGTTATTTTTTTTTTTTTTTGTATTTGTGTGTAGAAATCAATACAAGGGTCATATGAGCCCCTGTACCAAAAAAATAATTTCCTCAAAAGCTCCCAACGCCAAATATAGGTGAATTCATAGTCAAAATTCATTGAATTGGCTACTCGAACGCAATGGTGAAGTCCGTTTCATGCCAAAATACACCAAAATCGCATCTACCCTCTGGATCTAGAACAAAAAAAAACACTGCTTCAAACCCTCACAAATCTGACCTCGAGAATCTAAATTAGGCCAAACAAAAGCCAAACATTTCTCAACAACTTTGAATCCAGCGAAAGACTATGTTTTGATCCTAGATGCACCAAAATTTTCCTACCTCCAAAATTTGAAAAAAAGGAAAAGGGGATTCAGATCTGAAGCCTATAACCCTTGTTGAAGAAAAATAATCTCATAAATCAAGAAGGGGTTTATTGAATCTAAGCTCCGATACCATTTTAGAATTGCGAAAAACACAAGCCATGGGATCAAACAATGAACAAGGACACCTTCTAGGCAAGAGATTTGTAAAAAATATGTGCAATATTCCTCAACAAGAAAAAGCTACAGAAAGAACCTCAAGAATTGTCAAGGAAAACAAAATTCCTCAAAGGTTGAGAGTTCGAGAGAACAAAAGAGCAAACCTCTAGAGCGAATACAATGAGGGTTGAGTACTATATAGGAGAAACCCTAAATGGTAAAGGGATTAGATCATGACAAGTGTCAACATCACATGCAATGAGATAGAATGATCTAAGAATCGCTCACTTTAGTTAACACAAAAAATTACTTAGTTAACTTAATAAAGAACTCTTAATTTTAGCTTAAGTGCATGAGAATAAATTAGACTAATAATCAATTGAAGAGTAATTAATTATTAGCTAATGCATGATTACTCTAACAATGAAAAAGTGAAGGAAGGAGGGAGGAATCAATATGACCCCTTCCATCATAAAGACAATCTAGATATCCCCCTAATAGGAGAGAAAAACATATGAAGGACTAAAATATCCTCTAAAATCATATCCCGAAAAGAGTAAGATCATGAAGAAACTACAAATACTTATAAAAATATGACTACTATGGTGCTAAAACTAAAGAAGACAAAATATCGACATGAGTGACCCCAATAACACTACTCAAAAATAATCATATAGAAAACCAAGGCAACAATCTAGCAGTTGAAGATATTGATGACACATCAATCTGCATGAGTGACCCCAACAATACTAATCAACCAATGTAAATTATAATTCAAGTAAAAAATATAGGTGTCAATAGTCTATAGAAACTAATCAACTAAGGATGAAATTTTTCATCCACAAATAGGAATGCAAGATAGTCTATATATATAGTACTTGTTTCATCTCACTGAAATGCATGGGTAACTAGCAACTACATCTACTTAGTATATAGGAACAAAAACTAGAAATATAGCTCACTCCAAATCGAAACCAAGGAAGCATTAGCACCAACTATATGATACCCCCCATAATGCTAACAAGAGAGATGAATGCCAGGACCACTAAAACTATGTGTCATAATATAATGCATGAAAGAGAAGAAACATCATCAAAACATGCACAAGATAATACCTGTAATAGAAAAAGGGTGTGCAAAATAAGGCACACATGTATGAAGGTAGAAAATTTATGATTTTAAATAACAAAGTGTACACAAAAAACCCATGGCACTTTATAAAGTAACATGAGTACAAAAAATGACACAACATGATGTGCAAGATCCCAAAAATACATATAGAATGGTGGCACTTTGTCATGGTGTGTTTACTAATGAATATGTGCATTTTTAATAGATTCTTTCAATGACTAAAAGGGGTCACATGCTAAAAATAAATATAGATCAGCTGAAATAAAGTTATTTCATGCAAACAAAACTTTTCTAAGTGCCAAAATGTCTAAGTAATCAACTAGAATGCGAAATAATGACAAATTGAATAAAATATACCTATTATAGAATATAAAAAAATTATATGGATAGTTGTGAAATACTCTAAAATACCTCTCCAATGCCACAGGAATAAAAAAACCATAGATCTAGGGAAAAAATTATGAGTTTGAGATCCATAAATAAAGATTTGACTTTGACATGTGATAAAATATACTAGAATAAAACTCTAAGAAAAATACTTGCACCACTAAAAATTTATTGGAACCAAATATTTTACAATATCTCATTTACAAATTTTTAACACCACATTCTCAATTTATGCCCAAAAATATAGATCCTTTAGGGTACAAAAAACTAGAGTTGGGGGCCTATGGGGTGGTATAGTTGATGATTTCACATTGACATAGGTAAACTTGTGGTTGGTATATGTTGTGGCTTGCTAAAATATTCTTTGATTGTCACAAAATTGCTACTATGTTTGTAAAACCACCTTTCAACATTAGAAATTATCACTGAGTTAGGAAAATTATCATTGCAAATTATAGTTTAAACCTAGAAACTACTTGTCTCATGTGAGATTCGGTTTGTCAATAGGGGACAGTTGATATGATGGATGTGGGCATCACTAGCATAGGGAATGGTGGTTCTAGAGCTTCATGTGGCAATCAAAGAATTTTTAGCAACAGTTTCAATAGAGTTGATGATGGTTGAATATGCTACTGGTAGGGTTGTCCACTAGTTGATGAGGGAAATGTTCTAGTGGGGCAATGTGGAGCTTGTTGTGTGGTTATAGAACCTTCACAAATATGCTAAAAGGTATAGTTTGTACCCTATGAAAAAAAAACCCTTTTAAAAAAAATAATTAAAAATAAAAAAATATTCAATCATACAAGGCAACAAAAAGATTTGCAAGTTTAATGGTGAGGAAAATCTATGGATTCATACAATCATATGGATCCATATGGTTGTATAAGCATAAATTTAAAAAATCTATAAAAAAATTCCCTTGAATTTTCCATGCTCATATTTTAGCATTTAGATAGGAATTCTTAGGGTTTTTCGATGTTCTAAATATAATAGTAAGGCCCATTTTTCTCCATGATCATAATCAAGGCCAAATATCTCAAAAATAGATAGGAAATTATAAATCTAGATCTCTAATATCATGTTAGAGTTGAATTCCTCAATCCTATAGCTCCCAAAGATCACTTATAATCAAACATCTATTATAAAAGATAAAAAAGAATTAAAATTACTATGGAAGCTTGAGAGTCTCTCAATGCAAAAAAATAATTAGTTAATTATTAATACAATAATGATGAATTATCCTTGATAAAGGATAAGCAATCCCTAAATGAAACCCTAGGTGAGGATTAAATTAGATCATGACACGTGTCCTCATCCTATGACTTGAGACAAATAAGCACATGACCTAAGTCATATTAAATATTCTACTGCAGAAAGGGGCCTAATAATTAAATAGTTAATTATGAAAATACCTTTTTTACTCTAACAACAACAAGCAAGAGATAGCAACTCTCCTAGTTATATCTAATGAGCTTATGAATTAAAAAACTAGGCAACTTTGAATCTATGCATGCAAACATTTCATTTGTTGCTTATTGTGCAGTTCCATGTCAAATTCATATATATTTGTGTTTGTATGTGTATGTGTATGTGTAGATATATATGTGTATATATACATATATGTGTGTGTGTGTGTGTGTGTATGTTTAACATAGAAAAATAGCCTAGGGTTCAAAACACATAGTGTTTTTATACTAAATTTGGAAAACTTCACCAAACTTACTATGAATAGAAAGGGGAAAATGGGGTGTAATGAACCTACCTATTTTCTATTTCATTTAGGAAATGAGATCCTCATAGATAGAATTCACTTTCAACCCTTACATGAGTCAATTCTATGGAAGATCTGTAAATTTCCTTTGTGTGTGGATGGGGTAAATATGAGTAAACATCACTTTTGATAGATGAAAGTAAGATAGTAAATGGCCTCAAATCTATAACCTAAGACTTGATTCATGTAGATGCAACATAACTCTAATAGAAATAATCAACTTTATGCAAATTGGATGAGTGGAAGACACTTAAAACCTACCTCAAAATCAGTTATAGAGTGTATTTTGATTGAAATAGTGACAAATTATTGAACAAGGGTTTTGGGAGAAAGATTATAAATACCAAATACACTCATTTATGACATAAAAAGGTTGCATTTGATAGATGAAACATAGAATTATCTGAAACAGTAAATCTTTTGGCAAACCTAGGAATGTAAAATATTGTGTACCTGTCACAAAACACTATTTTTGGAAGTTGTCCTAGGACTCATTCATCCATAGGTGAATGGGTCTTTGTTCAAGTTTCCAAAATTGATTTTTGGGTCCTCTACTTCTGTTTCTACACTTCTAGATCCTCTAGGCTTCACATTCAGAAAGTTGAAAATAAAGTTAGGATCTAAGTTTCCGTGAGATGCCAAAAAAGGTGAAAAAAAATTAAACTAAATGCAATTTTGCACTTTTGAGATCTTCAAATTTTCTTCAACCCACAAACTTGCAAATTTGCAACACACAAAGAGAGAGGGAAAAATGTTTGTTTTTGGGTGAATAGGGTTTTTCCTTGGTCAAACCCCATTTTGGTAATTAAACCTTGAAATGAAATGAAAAAACATGAAAGGAATGATGGGAGTGACCCTTTGGTGAGGTGGTGGGGATTCTTGCCTATAGGGCCAACAACCAAGGTTCAAACCCTGCAGGTTCTTTCCCTACCACGTCAAATATTGAGACTATTTGACCTTGGTGTTAAGGGGAGACCCTTTGGTGAAATGGTGGGGCTTCTTGTTTATAGAGCCAATAACCAAAGGCTCATATACCCTTAATACCATATAATTTAATTTATGATCTTGCTTAACTGCTAACATTAGCATAAGGATGCATTTGAGCGGGAGGAGCAGGTGACTAGGCAGGAGGAGTGTATATTAAGGGCATGCAAGCAGTTTTCTCTAATGTTGGTTCCTCCCTGGGTTCAATGGAAGCTCTAAAATAGCTTCAAGAACCTTTCAAAGCATTTGGTGGGAGTGTGAGCCAAGGGGCAGGTTTGAAATCTAAAGGACACACAACTGTTGGGGAAGTTGTTTCTGAAGATGCAGTTGAAGTGACTGGCATCTTTTAGGCCCCTCACATCGATTGTGTGTTGTTGTGTGGGTCTACTTTTTCTTTGCAAGTGACTTTGCTCTTTTTTCGTGTTGAGGGGGCCTGTGTTTTGCTCTCTTTGGTTGGAGCTATTTTTTTTTTGGCTCAGTTTTGTGGTATGTTGCAGCCCACAAGATGTTTGTATGTTGGGATTTTATGGTTTATGAGACTATTGATCCTATTGTGCATGGTGGTCTTTTGGCTTGTGGTGGGGTTTTCCCCATTTTTCGTTTCCATCTCTTTGTGATGGCTGGTGGTGGTGTTGTAGTTGCTAAAGGAGAAGTTGATAGTGTTTTCCATTTGCTTTCCACTGCTACGAATGAGTGGCTTACTAAGGTTGAGCAAGTGCTTGTGGTGAAGGATTTTTTGTGGGTTGTTTGTGTTTCCTTTGATCCCTTCTTTCCAGTTGGTATGGAGGGGTTTTCAAACATGTTGAGGACGGTGCTAGAGATGTGGTCTCTAAGGTGTTTTTTCTCCTTAGGATCTTCAACATCTTCTTTGTGTTGGTTGTTCTTTTTTGTTTCTGGGTGGATAGTTTAGGGGTGGTTTCTTTGATGGCTAGTTCAAAGGTGTCTTGTTTTCATAGGAAGGTCTATTTTAGAATCTCCAACTATTTCTAGGTTGATTTCTAGGTTATTTTGGTTCATATCAAAGTGTGTTTTCCCCCCTTTTCGACTTATGAAGCTTTTTTTTTTCAAAGGGGGACTAGAGGCTCTTATTTTCTTGTGCTGGTGATTGAGGGTCACTCGTGGTTTGAGCTATTTCAAATTTTTATTTTGAAATCTCATAGGATTTTGTGTTTTTTCCTGTTGAATGCGGTGCATTCTACTTCTTTCTCGCACCTATATCTTGCTATGCCTAAGGAGGTTGTGATTGTCCCTCCTTCCAAAATTTTTTTCTCTTCGGATCTACAGTTGGTGTCTTCTATGGAGGTGGAGATTGCTCCTATTGAGGTGGAGCCCTCTTCTTTTAAGGTAGAGGGGGTTGCTATAGGTTTGGTTGGAATTACTTTTCTCCTATGCTTGATCCTATTGAGGTGGAACTTGTGTGGGTTGATGAGTGATGGCTTTGGAGTTTGGGGCTCTCATATCTTCCTCTCCTATAGAGGGGAGCCCCCTCCTATTGAGGTGGAGATAGGGTTGGTGTTGGAGGGGTGTTGTTGCAAGAATGTTGTTGAGCTTCAAGGTCCCGTTGTGCTCTCTAAATCCCCTATTGAGGTGGGGTGTTTTGATTTGCTATTGTTATTGTTTAAGGGTTTGATGGTGTTCTATACCATTAAGTTGTTTATTCTTCTTGGCATAGTGGTGTCTTTCCTAAGCGCCTGGTTTGTTGTTGCTTGGATGATGCAGGAAAATTCTTTATTCACCTAAAGGGCTCTAGGTCCTGGTTAAAACTTGATTGTAAAGGGACCCCAGTCCCTTGTTTTATTTTCTGTTGTAACTTGTTTAGTCATGTTTATCTATTTGAGGCTACTATTGTTTGGCTACTGATGTTGTGTTGATTATCTTGTATACATCATGCTTTGCTTTGACAGGGTTACAGAGCCTTTCAAAACTGGCTTGTAATGGGTTTCGGGTCCCATCAAAACCTGGTTTACCCCTAATCAAAAACATGAAAGGAATGATGAATGAACAACTCAATGTTGCAAATCACTAAACCCTTGAATGAACCTTTGGAAATATGAAATCTTAATGTTGATCTTGCATGGAATGGCTTCAATAGATGTGGATCTTGATGCCTGAATCTTGCTTTGAATATTTGACTTGAATGCTTGAATTAGATCTTGAAACCTACACCACAATTTGTTAGCTCCAAAAACATGCATGATTGAACATGGCTTTGACATGATGATTAGATCTTGATTCCTACAAAAAATGATGAAGAAATCTACTCTTGAATTTTCTTGACAATAATCTTGGCTCTTGTGGAATTTTTCTTCAAAAACTTATAGTTGATTTGATTAAATAACCTTGTATTTATAGACATTTATCCTTAATTTCCTAAAATTAAAACATTACAAGTCGATCTTTGAAATTTGAATTTTGGATCATAAAAATACTGCCAAAGCATTATTTAAAAATGGATTCAAGGTCCTAGGAACACACATTGCTCAATTTAAAGTGTCATGTATCGACATTAATTATTATTGGGTTTCCCCTTTAGAAAATGTAATTTATTAGGCTTGTAAATGAATAATAGGGCATATTAAGGCATAATTAAGCTCAATTTAATTAAGAGGGCCCAAATAAGTATGTAAATGTAAAGAGGTACATTTAACAACACTAAATTAAGGCATTATTAAATCCAATTTAAAATAGGAGGGCCCAAACAAGTGAGAAAATGTAAATGGTTACATTTTTCTACACTACATTTAGACCCCATTTTAGTGAGAGGAGTAGGACCTTGTGTCAAACTCACACTAAAATAGTCAAGAGGGGTCCAAGTACATAAATGTTGATGGGATAAGATGACAAAGATCAAGGAGGTGACCAAGCCCCTAGGATCTAAGATCCTATGTCAAATCAACATAAGCACAAAGGGACACACACAAGATGTGTGATATGCAGCAACAAGACAAGATACACAAACATACAATGTCAAAGACTAAAAGAAAGAAAAGGAAAAGAAAAAAAGGGGGGATCAAGCCTCAGTTGTCCAACACGATGTGGAACATGCCTCAATTATTTGTCTGAAAACATTTACAAGTGGAACTCATTGTCCATTATGCAAACAACAATGCATGCTCACACAGCCTAGTGAAATCTGTTGTTCACTAGGTGAGCCCCCAAGGGTAGAAAATGAGAGAATCTTATTATCCTCCCATACCAAACCAAAGTTATACTTCTGATAACTTTAATAAGGCACCACAAAATATTAGCTTTGAGCTTCATAAGGCTTAACAAGTTGTGTTATGCTAAACACTTATGAACAAACAAGGAACCACACGCAAGAAAAGTGTGTTATGCTTGGTGGCCATGAAAATGTGTTGTAACTTCAAGCTTCATAAGGTTAGAAATTTGCATTATGCTAACACTTATGAAAAAAATTCAAATAGGATAAGACATGTTCAAAGGGGTGTTGCTTAGTTCATGAAAGGTCTCCTCTCAGGGAACATCATGCCTAATGTCTCCAAGAGAGGACTAGTTGACGATAAAAGATTCACAACCTAGGGAATGCAATCCATTGAATTACCACTAAGAGGAATATCATATGCTCATAAAGGTCACACTCTTGAAGGAAATAAAACCCAATGTCGCCAAGAAGAAGACACATCACATGAATTGAGAAGACTACACTTTTAATAAAAGAATTCACACTTCCTAGGAGGTATATAATATCATCACTAAGAAGATAACATGCCAACAATGAATGAGGGACAATATTCCCCCACTTAAATTCCAACATACTTGCTATGTTGGTATTTTAAGTAGAAAGAGAGGAAAAGGGGATCCTTGAAAATAATTATGCATTCCAAAAAGCAATTATCCTTTCCCCCCAATCATAGAGACAAATACAATCACCAAGAACTATCATGTTGCTACCAAGAGAAATATGGTTGCACCTAACATTGTACCACCATGAATGGCAATGATAAAAAATTAATAATGCCACATAGTGATGAGCAACAAGATAGGATGGAAATTAATTAGAGTAAATAGGTGCATAAACACAAGGAAGAGCACCACAATCCTCAAGGTGTTGAATTTTATTACTCAAATCCTTACATTCGTTAGTTGAATGACCATGAACACTATGATATGCAAAAAATGAAAACTTGTAAAATTTCTTTCGTGTTCTTGGAGGGAAAGAAATATAATGATCTTGGAGAAGTCTTGACAAGATAATCTCTTGATCAATAGTAGAAGATGTTTCATTCTTTTTTTACAAAGATATCTCTTACTTAGTACAAGGTGTCATACATATGCAAGACTCTTTAGATTGTGAGATTTTGTACTCTCCCTTAAAGGAGGGCATAAAATCTAATAAACTCCAATCATTACTAAGACATTTCCTAGGAGTGTTTTGCATGGTGACATTGATATTAAGCAAAGATTTCTTTGATTCTTTTGTTCCTTTCGAAGGGCAATAACCAAGACCACTAGTTGTTTCTGTCAGTTTAGGATGCACCAAGGTTAAAGTTGGCTTAGAAGAATCTTTTCTAATAGTATTGGTATTAAGTGAAGGATTTTTTGATGCTTTTGTTTCTTTTGATGGACAATAACCGAGTCCACTAGTCATTTCTTGTGTGTTAGGCTCTATAGGGACACAAATACCTTATTCTCTAGCACCACATCCTTTCCCACTATAACCAAGTTGTTTCAAAAGTTCGTAACTTCTTCCATAAAGATTTTCCATTTCTTTTGGATTCAGTGGTTGTTCATAATCAACTTGATCAAATTTTATTGTGTAATTTTCTTCTCATTCTAAAGTGGTTGAATTGGATACTTTCAAAGGTTCTTCTAAATTTTATGTTGACATTATTGCTGGCTCTTTTCCCTTTTTCAAACTTTTTTGTTATGATCTTGTATTCTTCCATGAATGTAGGTGTAAAATCTAAGGAACCCCATCCATCTTCCAATAAATTTTTGACCTTTGGTTCCTATTGAACGGGTTCCACTTGTGTAGTTGGTGTCAATATTTTTAAAGGATTTTCCTTGTCTTTCTCAATAAGCAAACTATATGGTTTAGGGTCAACTTTTATAATATAAACCTGGTTGTTATAGAAATATTTCATTATACGATGAAGAGTTGAAGGGACCCCATTCATTGCATGAATCCAAGGTCTACCCAAGAGAGGATTTTATGAAAGATTATTGGGCATGACATGGATAGGAGTTTGCAATGCAACCTTTCCAACTGAAACATGTAATGTGACCACACCAAGTGGTTGTTTTCCTACATTATCAAACCCATGAATGGATAAAGAATCAACTTCAATTGTGCTCTTAAGTATTCCAAGCTTATCCAAGAGTCTTACACTACACACGTTAAGGGTTGATCCATTGTCAACAAGGGTTTTATAAGCTGATATGTCTCATAATTTTTGAATAAAACCGTATGTACCTTATAAAAAATCATTGTAGAATTAATCTATGTTCTTGAAACATAGATGACAATAATATATAGTAGCAAAAAATATTTTCTTCTAGATAATAGAATCCCCTCCTCTCCAAAAGAGGAAATCCTTGAAGCACATTTAGTCTCCAAGGTAATAAATTAATTTTTGGTTCTTCCCACCAATTGATGTATCAATTTTATTCAACCAAAAAAAACTGTCATTTTGAGTTGGAAGTCCACCAACTTAAACCAATAAGATTATGTCCCTGACAATGATGTTATTATTAGGTTAAGTTATCGACTAAGAAAAATCATCCAATATATATATTGCTACAGATATAAAGTATCTTATCAATTGGAAATATTACAAATGATTAAAAAATATGATCAAATCCTCCCTAATAATGACACCAATGATAGGTGTAACTTGATTAGATTCCAATTTCGACACACAATAAAATATAAATTGTATAAACCATTAATGAACTTATAAATTTTTATGGATATACTATATAGGTCTTCTCAATAGATTTTATATTAAACTCTCCCTAACAATGGTTTCATTCTTAAGTCCCAAAACTGTGAGTTCACAATCCTACCTTCAAGGCTAGAGATATGTCATCAAAAGGTAATCATCAATAAACCATGGATGGTTTAAGTTCTATGATAAGAGTGGTAGTCTCTCCTATTCTTTGATATTTGCATCAACATGGGATGATATTCCTAGAGGTGTCCTTAATAGGGTTCTAAATCTATTAGAATGTGGCATTACAACAACAATCAATACTTATAACCAATTGAATACTTGACTCCAATATTTTTCACTACTCCAAGATCAACTAAAGCTACATATGAATTCTATATAGATAATAACACACCTTGCACATACATCTATAGATATGAGATTCATTATAATCCCTATTTAAGATCTAGTTTTATTTATTATTTTTTACATAGTGGCAAGGCATAGAAATACAAAACATGATTCCCAATATTTCAATAATTTAGGTTCACTTAAGATTTATCCCTAGTTATAATGTAAAAGCATGAGTATCATTCATTAAACCAACCTATTCATAATTTTCTTAGGATACAATTAACAAGGTTAGAGATGATAATTTTTTTAGGGACATGTTAATCTTTATTTAGTATTGCATTGAAGGAATAGGTTGTTTTCCCTTCTTGAAATAAGAAAGAATCTAACAATTTACATTTATGTTCATTACAATGCATAGATTTCAATATAAATTTGACAATTCTCCATTATCTACAAAATATTTAGAGGGTGTCTCATGTTGTTCCTAGATCTTCTCTTCCCTATCTTGGGTGTGTTTATATATATGCATAAAATGAATTCATGGATAAGGTTGTAGAAAATTTCAAGCAAATGATATGGGTATATGTAAAGTTGAATCTCATAACCTTTATTAATCTCCTTCCTATTAGCTTGATCAATAAATAAATAAAATATACTCAGAACAAGCTAGTGAAATTATCATATAGGTGATCATCATTGTGTGCATATACATATGTACATTTACACACACATATATTATTGCAAAGGAATGAAACTTGCAGTTCTAATATCAATTGGAAATAGATGATTAAAGTGGTATTTTAAATTAAAATGCAAAGGATATAGTATTTAACTATGGGAACTATAATGAAGAAAGAATTTATTTTGCATATTTTATTGGGATTAGCCAAGATCTAAGTGTGAATTAATAACCTTCCACACGTGAACAAAAATGAGCATGATAGTATGTATATCATATAAAATGAAGAGTGTATAAAATGTACATAGAAGCCTTGCATATATAGGCAAGGTAGGGGAGGTGAGAAGGTAGAAGTGAAACTCTAACTACCCCTCCAAAGGTGCAACACTTGTGAGCTCACTTGAAAAGTGTGTGAGAAAGTGGAAAGTATGCATGTACTAGGCGTCTCAAATGATGATGATGCATGTATCAATCATATGAAGTGAGAAAAATCCTAAAAATTCTAAGTAAAGATAAGCTAAGTGTCAATAGGTCAATCTTAGAAAGGTGGTATCCTAATTAGATATATAAATACACTATTTACACTAACACCCCCTTTAAGACAACTTAGGGAGTAATGTATACAAGATGACGATTCTTGGATACTAGTCCATGTTAGGTACTCGTGTATAAATTTCTCATAAAATAGAGAAAAGGAGAAAACCTAGAAGAGACAACACTCCTCTCCAAAAGAGAAATAATGTAATGAAATAAAATGTACAAGTGGAGAAAAATAAGTAGGACTCATGATGACCCCCTAAGGACTACTTGTATCACATAAGTACAAGAAATATCCCCCTATCTAGGAGAGAAAATATATAGACTATGGAGTGCCCCATAAGATGATAAAACCCGCAATGTTAAGTGATGCTTTAAGAAGAATGCAGAGTGTGATACCTAAATGTTGGACAACATTTCTTCCCCATGGAAGGAGGTGAACTGCATCTAAGTGCATGGAATCTTCCCATGTGAGAAGAATATAAATCTTTGAATGATGCACAAGATCTAAAGATAATGATGTAATCTATAAAATCTGCTCAAATGCTCCATGTGAAGGCTGATGTAGAATAAGAACCAAATATGTAGATTTGTTGACAACAACATTGATGTGGTTGTCATCAAAAGTGCATACCAACTCTATAAAATGAGATTCACTAAACAAGTATGATATTCCTTGTAATTGATCATCCAAATCAATTGTAGTGGGAACACAACTATGAATATCTTGTTGCCTTGAATCATGAGAAATCAATAATATAGGAACACTCAATCCTAAAGAAGTGGGAGGTGAAGGAGATGTCATATTAGTGTAAGGTGTAGGAACTGATGAGGAGGATAAAGCTCCAAGGTTTAAATAAATAAAATATATCTCCTTATACATGTTGAAGGTATTTGTGTCATCTATACTCAAACCATCATCAAATTCGGTAGAACCAAATGAAGAAAAGTAATATAATCTAGAATCATTATTAGCGTTTCATGTTGGTATGCGATGAGTTATCATATTGACATCAACATTTTGGTGACTTTGGTAGTCACATCCCCTCCCAAATTAATTTGCGGGGGAGTGCAAGGGGAAACACCCTTCTTGCAGGGTTCAGGGGGCCCACCCCTTTGGCAAGGGCTCGAGGGTGGAGCCCATGGTGGGGGTCTGAGGGAAATGCCCTCATTGAGTTCTACTAGAGATAGTACCTCTAACTAAGGGCTCAAGGGAAACACCCCCAAAACAAAAAAATTGCCTCATTTTTAATAAAGGAATTTGCTATTGTTTTTTATTGTAAAACTATTTGTAACTGTCAAAAATGGGCATATTCTTGGTTACAAATGTGAAAGGTGAAGATTCAAGGGCATGAGTGTTTGAAGTAACATGTAGCAACAAATTATGTTGTGGTTTTGAGGTGAATGTGAATGTGCACATATTTGTAGATTATGCTACGAGTGAATGTAAATGAAGATTTTTGTAACTCAATTATTATTGGATAATAAAATTAGTGGATGGATGTTTATGTGGATGTAGGGCCCACATTAGGTGAACCACGTTAGATCTTTGTGTTCTATAATTATGTAATTTTTTTGTATTCTTCTATGTTATAATTGAGGTTATTTAAATTGATTTTGGGATTCTTTTTAAAGCTTAACAATTGGTATCAAAGGAGTGTTGTTTGGTTATTTAACAGGGGAGTTTCATGGTTGAGTGGGAGCAATATCTAAAGAAGGAAAATTTAAGGTAAAAAATTTCAATGCCCAAAATTATCAATTATGGAAAATGCAGATGTAAGATTACCTATATCAAAAATATTTATGGCAGCCATTGCAAGGAAAAGCAAAGAAACTATCAACAATATCAGATGAAGAATGATAAATTTTGGACAAATAGGACTTGGGAAGTATTTGGTTATGCCTGTCACCATCTATAACATTTAACATATCCAAAGCGACAAAAAATGATGATTTAATGAAAAAATTGGAAAATTTGTATGAAAACCCCTTGACTTCAAATAAGGTATTCTTAATGAAGCAATTATTTAATATGAAAATGGTTGAAGGAGGTTCTATAACAGACCATTTAAATGAATTTAATATAGTCACCAATCAATTAACTTTTGTAAATGTAATTTTTGATGAAGAGCGCCGAGCTCTTTTGATTTTATGTTCTTTTATAGAAAATTGGAACAACTTGGTTATGGATGTAAGAAACTCTACTTCTATTTCAAGTACATTAAAATTTGATGATGTTTTTGGTAGTAAGGAAGCAAATGTTGTAACTCAGATGAAGATGCTTTAATTCTTCGCCTAGATAATGCTAATGATTCTCGAGTAATAGATCATTCGAGGGATTCATTTCATGCTATGCCCCATATAAATTATTTTCTTGATTATGTCCAAGGATATTTTGGACTGATATATTTGTGTGATAATGAACCCTATTAGATTATTAGAAAGGGGGAAAAATTGCATAATGGAAATCAATAGTTGCTACAAGAGGTAACACATGTTCCAAATTTAAGAAGAAACTTAATCTCAATAGGGCAACTAGGAGATGAAGGCTATAATTACCTTTACAAACAAATTATGTAAGGTCACTAATTGTGCATTAGTAGTAGCTAAAGGTGTAAAGACACTTTATATTTGTGTACTAATAATACTATTTCTTCTACCTTAGTTTCCATTTAAAAATAACTACAACAAGAACATTTGTTGTGGGTACAACAACTACAACATGAATGATTGTTATGAGTTCAATAAAAACTACATGAATAGTTGCTACAAGGACTGCTTCTACAACAAGAATAGTTTTTGTAATTACAAAAACAATATTGTGGCATCATAGACTCAAGCATATGAGTGAGAAATGGATGAAAATTCTCCACTCTAGGAATTTGTTTCTAGGACTAAAAAAAATTAACATGAATTTATTTGAAAATTATGTTTATGGGAAGCAAAGGAGAGTCATATTTCTCAAAGATGGGAAACAAAAGAAGAGTGGGAAATTGGATCTTGTGCATATAGACATACAATTACTAGGTCAAGTATCTTCTCTTGGTGGATCTCATTATTATGTCACATTTATTGATGATGTAACTAGGAAAACATGAGTGTATTTCCTAAAACAAAAATATGATGTATTTGAAACTTTTGAAAAATGGAAAGCCTTGGTTGAAAATGAGATAGACAAAAAGTTAGGGTGTCTTAGGTCTGATAATGGATGTGAGTATTACAACAAAGAATTTAAAAATTATTATTTATACAATGGAATTCGTAAGAAAAATAGTTTCAAGAACTCCACATGATTTAATGGTGTGTCTAAGAGAATAAACAAAACAATAATGGAGTGTGCAAGGAGCATGAGATTGCATGTTGGGTTGCCTTTACATTTATAGGCAAAGGCTATACATAATGTTGTTTATTTAATCATCATAGGGCCTGAAATCCTTTTGATGATGGTATTCCAAAGGAAGCATGAACATGTAAGAAGGTGCATTATTATTTTCTAAAGACCTTCGATTGTGAATCTTTTGTATATGCTGATATTGAGAATAGAACCAAGCTAGAAGTTGTGTTGCCAAAAAGTGTATTCTTTGCTTGATATGGGAACAATTGATGATAAATTGGACTTAATGATGCTTTGATTTGGTGTTGTGAGGTTTCTACACAACCGCACTAGGTCTTGGACCCTTGCAAATTGAATAAAATACATTTATTGATGTCTTGCAAGAGTGTTGTAAGGTGTTGTAATATATCTTCACGCTTTTCTAGGACCATAATGTTATAGTTCACCTAAATAACCTTACCAAGACCTATTTCAAAGTTTTGTAATAAAATTTCACACTTTCCTAGGCTTGTCATCAATATTTGCACCTTTCTTATGCTTTAAATGGCCCCTTTATACACTTATAGGCCTTACTTAAGAGTCTTATTGAAGAAGAACCCGATAAACAACATTTAATATATCTTAATCTTTGACATCCACTCAAAATTTCCCAAGTGGACCAAGTTTCCCATAAGGGAGACTTAGTCCCATTTTGCACAAAAATCAAAATTAATTCAAATTTCTTTCGAGTTTTTATTCTTTAAGACCTAAGGTCGGCATGTGATGAGGTATTATTTGGGAATTTAGGCATAATATTTTATAAATAAGTGATTTTATCCTCATTTTAGATCTATTCAAATCTCTCCTACAATATCCTAACTCATCTTAATTCATAACTCATTATCATTCATCATGTTCTCAAATCAAGAAAGCTAGGGTTTAATTATTGCAAGTCATCAAGATAGATTCCTAAGATATTCAAGGGCAAATTATTCATGTTTTGATACAGAACTTCAAGATCAAACATCATGGCAAGTATCTAACTCCATTTTTGCATGCTTCATTACATTCTTTCTTCATTTGGTTTAATTACCTAAAGGGGTTTTCCCAAGGCAAACCCCCATGCCCTAACATTCAACATTTCTTCTTTTCTTCTCATGTGTCTATAGATTTAGGATTTTTTGAAGCTTGTAAATCATTGGAGATCAAGTTTCAAGGTTGCTCAAGTCTTCTCTTCATTCAACAAGTCAAAATATCACCTAAAAGTCACTTTTAGGCCCAAAAATCAGAGTTTCAGAAGTGAACACCTATAGGAAATCGAAGTGCAGACCTACCTAGGGCATCCGTTTCCACGTCCAAATTTTTAGAGATTCAGAAGTGGACTAAGTCGCCACCTTGGGTGACTTAGTCCCATTGAACCTTATTTTCAGTGATTTTTGTAGATCTGGATACCCATTTGTCAAAAGCTGGTTTCTGGGCAATTTCTCCAAAATTGGGACTAAGTCGCCTAGACTAGCCTAAGTGTCTCACCAAGCTTAAAAATTAGAATTTCTAGAATTTCAGAATTGCTTCAAGTCTGCAACACACTTCTAGGTGCACACCTTTTGTCTTACAATTTTCTATTTGGTTTTATTTGCATTTCTAGGTCATTTAGTTCATGTTTGCATATCCCAATGTGTTTTCCAACAAGTTGCATTTCTTAGGTTTTAAATCATTAATCTATTTATTTTATTAGATTATTGCACTTAGGACATTACATTTAGACACATTTCATCCCTCATTACATTAATATTGAGTGTAGACATTAGCATTTTGGCTCATCTCTCTCCTTTTAGGTGAAAAACCCTAGAAGAGTTAGAGAGCATTAAGGTGCCAAAATCATCGTTTATAGAAGCCAAGTATAAAAAATTCACCTACACTAGATATGGAATAGATGACTTGGGTTATCAGTTATTTGATTTTGAAAATTAGAAAATTATTAGAAGTGGAGATGTTATATTCAATGAAAAATTTATGTATAAGGATCAGTTGTAGAAAAAGAAGCATGAATAGGAAAAAAGAGAATATGTGGTTTTGGATGATATTCCAGAAAATAAAATTCCATCGGTACCTAACAGTCAACAAAAATAAATACCACGCTCCTATAAATGTTAGATGTTCTACAATGATAAGTAAACCTCCAAAAATATTTTTTCCTTCATTATATTCTATATTACTAACTAGTGATGGTGAAATCGAAGGATATGGAGAAGAAATACAGGTGGATGCCAAAGAATAGTGGGAGTGAGGAATGAAAGAGGATATGGATTATTTGTTACAAAATCAAACTTGGGATTTAGTCAAATTTCCTGTAGGTAAAAGAGTTTTGCCAAAAAAATGGGTTTATTGGCTAAAAGGAGGCAAGAAAGGATATAAGGCTAGACTCATGGTAAAAGATTTTTGCACAAGAAAAGTATTGATTTTGATGAAATATTATCTCTAATTATAAAAATGAATTCAATTAGAACTGTTTTAAATATTTTGGTTGTAGAAGACTTGCATATTGAACAACTATTTATAAAACAACTTTTCTGTGTGGAGACTTGGAAGAAGAAATATGCATGTATAAACCACAGGGATATGAGGTCAAAAATAAGGAGGATTTAGTGTGCGAATCAAAGAAAAATTTGTATAGTTTGAAGCAAGTACCCTAGTAATGGTATTTTAAATTTGATAGTCTATTACTGAGCAAGGGTACAACACTTGTGTCATTTTGACCTTTGTGTTTACTTTAAGAGATAGGCTAATGGTAATTATATTATCCTATTATTATATGTTGATGAAATGATTTTTGTAGGTTCTAACATGCAACATATCAATGAGATTAAGAAGAAATTCACAGTCTTTTTCTATGAATGATTTGGGTGCAACAAAATAAATCCTTAGTATGAGGATTTCGTGGGATAGGAAAAACAAGTTAATTTTGTCTCAAAGTGAATATGTAGAGAAGGTATTGAAACTGTTTAATATGAAAACTGCAAAATTTGTTAGTATACCTTTGCCTAGTCATTTTGAATTGACTAAGGAGATGTGTCCAAAACACAAGAAGAGGTAGAAAAAATGTCTAAGGTACCATATTCTTTAGCAAGTAGCTTAATGTATGCCATGGTATGCACAAGGTTGAATATTGCACATGTTGTTGGAGTTGTGAGTAAGTATATGAGCAATCCAAGAATGGACCATTGGACTGTTATAAAATAGATTCTTAGGTATTTGGGAGGTATTACTGCTAAATAGTTATGTTTTGAAGGATCAAACACTACTCTACAAGGATATGCTAACTTTGATCTCGTAGATGACATAAATACTAGGAGAAGTACTACAAGGTATGTATTTATTGTAGTCCAGGGACAACAGTAAGTTGGACTTCAAGGTTGCAAAAGGTTGTTGCTCTTTCAACCACATAAGCTAAGTATGTAGTTGTACTACTAAAGCTAACAAAGAGATGATTTGACTATAATCTTCTAGAGGAATTGGTTAAGAAGCTAAGGGATATCTTTTTATATAGTAACAACTAGAGTGTCATTCATCTTGCAAAGAATTTTGTACTTCATTCATAAAAAAACATACAACTTAGGTACCACTTCATTCAATCAATTTTGGAGGATGAATAGTTGAAGCTAGAGAAAATTCATGCAAGTAAAAATCATATATATATGTTCACGAAGGCAATCACACAGAAGAAACTAATTTCCTCATCAGTTTCCATTGGTCATCTTCAAGAATGATAAAGGTGGAAATAAGAAATAAGGCATATTCAAGCGAGTCATCCAGTGGGAGCTACGGGTGCATCATTTCTATAGGACCAGTCTCCAAGTGGGAGATTGTTGGTATGTGGCGATTGATCATGTTGGCATTAACATTTTGGTAAATTTGGCAACCATGTTTTCCCCCCAAAATAATTTATGGGGGAATGCAAGGGGGTAGTGCCCCTCCTATGGGGTTTAGGGGGCCCATCCCCCCAATGAGGATCTAGGGGCAATGCCCCCAGTTGGGGGCTCAGGGGTAGCACCGCTAAATAAAAAATTGCCTTATTTTTAATAAAGGAATTTGTTATTATTTTTGGTTGTAAAATTAATTGTAACTATAAAAAATTGGCTTATTCTTGGTTGTGAATGTGAAAGCTGAAGATTCAAGGGTGTGAGTGTTTGAAGGAACACGTAGCCATAGGTTATGCTATAGTTTTGAGGTGAATGTGAATATGCACACAATTGTAGACTTTGTTGTGGGTGAATGTAAATGAAGAGTTGTGTAAGTCAATTATTGTTGGATAATAAAATTAGTGGATGATTGTTTCTATGGATGTAGCCCACATTGGGTGAACTATGTTAAATCTTTGTGTTTTGTAATTATGTAATTATTTTGTATTATGATATCTACATTATAATTGAGGTTATTTAAATTTATTTGGGCCTGTCGATAAATCCTAACATGTCATGTGGCAATGATGTCTCTACGCTATAAATATTTGATGGTCATAGAATGTAGTGTGAACATAACTATTTTCCTCATACCACTATGTGTAATATAATAAATGGAAAGGGGATTAGTGGATATGAAAGGTACATCAAGTACATCATTGAATGTTCCTTCAACAATATCAATAGATCCTTTTTCAAGAGCTAACATGTAGGTGTTATTTTCCATCAATATTGGTTGGAATGAACAAGGCTCAACTATGGAAAATAGTTCCAAGATGTAGATTCATGTGGTGTGATGCGTTGGAATCAAGAAGCCATTTACACGACGTGTTGTTTGTAGAAGCAAAGAGTGTCATACCCAAGTATTCTTATCTTTGTTTGAATACATGGATGATGTGGATGGAAAAGAGAAATAACCACCTATTCCTCATGTAGGAAGTCAAATGTGATGTTGGAGAAGATGTCTTAAATTATCATTTTCCTTTTTAGAACACTGATTTTCTTCATGCCCTTGTTTCTTATGATAAGTAAATTTGGGATTCTCCTTAGAAGTTTTCTCTTTTGATGAGGGAGATGAATCAGATGGAGTCTCTAATTTTGATCCCTTAGCTTGATCCTTAGTTTGTTTCTTCCCCTAACAGTATTTCATGCAACTAGTATACATAATTTTTCTAGTCAAATCTACAACTTTATAGAGGAAAGACTAGTGCAAGATTCTTTGAGAAAAATTAAAAGCTCACAAGATTAGAGAAACACATGAAATCCTACAATGAGAAATATTTTCCATGAATAGAGAATTTTTTTCCAAAACTTGTTGACCACAAACATGTTGAAATGGGTAGATTGGCAAGGGGTTGGGTAGCCCTCTGCAAAATAAATCACCTTTTTTAACATAAAATATGACCCAAATTGATGATGGGAAAAGGGTGATTTTGACCCTCTGCTAAAAAAAATCATATCGTATAGATTTGAATGGTACTACATGGATTTGTATGATGCAACAAGTACATAAAATTTTAAAAAGTGCAACAAAATTAAAGTTACTAAATTTCACCAAACAAACTAGTCTTCATTTCTTGGGCCTTCTAAACTCAATGGTAGTGTCTGTTTTGCTCCAAATGCTTCGATGTAGGCCTAACTATAGGTGTCACCTTAATGTGGGAAGGAACATGCGCTCGTGTCCTTCATACCATGTTGGGATTAGCCAAGATCTAAAAGTGTGAATTGATAACCTTCCACAAGTGAGCAAAAATGAGCATGATAGCATTCCTATCATATACAATGAAGAGTGTATACAATGTACATATAATCCTTGCATATATAGGCAAGGTAGAGGAGGTGAGAAGGTAGAAGTGAAACTCTAAATACCCCTCCAAAGGTGCAACACTTGTGGGATCATTTGAAAAGTGTGTGAGTGAGTGGCAAGTATGCATGTACTAGGTGTCTCAAATGATGACGACACATGTCTCAACCACATGAAGTGAGACAAAATCCTAAAAACCTAAGTAAAATTAAGCTAAGTGTCAATAGGTCATTCCTAGAAAGATGATATCATAGAACTAGATATGTAAAGAGACTATTTACACTAACAAATTCTAGTCACTATAAGTGCAAGAACCACTTCATCATGTTTAGATAGATGTCTTTGGATTGTAATGGATATGAAATCCTATATGGTTAGCTCCACACCTTGTGATATCATTCCTATGTTGTGCATTACTAATGCTATAGGTGGAACTATTATGTAAATATGTGTGTATGTTTATACATATAGATACGTATCTATACAACTATATGTAACATAAACACATGTATATATATGTTATATTTTTTAACTTAAAATTCAAAGGAAACTATTATCTCATAGAGGGGTAAAATTTGATAGATCGTAATGTCTCTTGAATGAGAGCTCAAAATAAAGGAGAGAATATTTCATAACTCAAGAAACCCTTCAAAATAAATATAACCATGACATAAAATTCCAATAATCCATAAACCAATTATAAAGTAAACCTTATGATAGAATGGGTGCTATTGTGGTCATATGAGCATTAACATGTCAAGGTATAATGGTGTTAACTAAAGAAATTATATTGGTCAAAGTTGTATATTCAAATTATTGCATACTTTAAAACTATTTGAGTTTTCTCTCTACCACACTATGATGCTAAAGGACATTACATTTAGATACATGGTTGCTTGTTGAGCATGAGATAAGAATGCATTAAATTTAGTAACATCCTAATAGCACACATTTTCGTGCATGTCAATTTTCGTTAACTAGACCCTTCATGATCTAGGTCGGGCTTCGCTTATAAAGTATCATAGGGAAGCTTATTTCTTCGTGGAATTCATTTTGATGATACTATCTCTTCTTTGAGTTTGTGAAGGAATAGTTTTCATAAAAGATTTATATTAAGAAGGCATTGTCACATTGTAACTATTTATAATTTATTTAATCGTGACTCAAAATTATTTTGGTAAATGATTGGTCTCTTAATAAATAGTGAATCAATTGTGAATATTGATTATTGTTGAAACAAAATTTTGTAATGTTAATTAACTCTTTGAGCTCACTTGTATTGTTACACTACAAGAATATCTATTAACTAATTGTATAGAACCCTTTTTAATAATGCATGCTGCAGTTTATGAATTGTTTGACATTATACATTTAAAACTTTATTTTGTGATTAAACAATAGTTTTATATTCTACCATTGATTCTATTTTATGATTGGGAAATTATTTTTAAATATATAATTACACATGAAATTAATATGTTATTGTATTATGGTGTTTTATTACATTCATCCTTGAATGTAACAATTTGGAGGTCACAAATGTCATTTCATTGCTCTGGTTTCTACAAGAGTGCTCAATATTGACATATATGTTCACACAACTGCCTATGATTAACATAATTATCCTCATGAGCACCTAAAATTGGCTAAGGATGTTTATTATAGCACCTAGATCACTATATTTTATCCTTGACACATCATAGTCTCCAAATTTTGGAGGGAGGTTCCTCCAACTCTTATTTTATTATTATTAACCCATTGTACACCCAAGGATGCATTTTCATTATATTTCTTCTTTCTACTTATTGTTTTCATGAGGATTGCACCTTGACTAAGTATAAAACTTAGTTATACTGTGAAACATGGGATCATCTTCAAGTTGTGGGTTGTTTATAGTGAAGATGAACCTCCAGAGAGGGCTAGTTTCCTTGATGAACCTCCTATAAACTATTTATTGACAAAGAAAAGGGATATAAGAACTAAAAATGAAAAGATCTTATCCTAGGAGGTGATGCACCAAAATTTAAATGACATGTACTTGTTGTTTCAACACACAGTTTCTCTCATAATTTTCCCTACTCAATGCACAACTCAATTTTGAACAAGAATTTAAAATTTATTTTGTGATTAAATAATAGTTTTATATTTTACTATTGATTCTATTTTATGATTGGGAAATAGTTTTTAAATATATAATTACATAAAATTATGTTATTGTATTATGGCGTTTTATTACATTTATCCTTGAATATTACAATTTGGAGGCCACAAGTGTCATTTCATTGCATTGGTTTCCACAAGAGTGCTCAATATTGACATATATGTTTACACAAGTTCCTACGATTAACACAATTATCCTCACGAGCACCCAAACTTGGCTAGGATATCTATTATAGCAACTAGATCGCTATATTTTATCCTTGGCACATAATAGAGTCTCTAAATTTTGGAGGGTAGTTCCTCCAATTCTTCTTCAATTATTATTAGCCCATTGTACACCCAAGGATGCATTTTCATTATCTTTCTTCTTTCTAGACTTATAATTATTCATTTCCTAGCTCCACATTAGCTTACTTTCTATAATAATCTACAATTAGTTTGTGTATCTATAGTATTTATCAATATTTACTTCATATTAGTTCAAACTAGGCTAATTTAATGAAGGCTAAATCTTAGTTCAAATATATACTTTAGACCTTAAGGTTTATTTTAGGTTCCTTCCTAATGGACCTTTGATCAAAGAGGAAATATTTTTGGCAAAATTTGATTCACAAATTCACATGTGGTCCATAGGTGACACATGTTTATGCTTAAACCCATGCCTTATATTTCTATGATCCTTTTCATGTTCAAATATTAGGCTTACATGTTATGATCCTTATTATGTTCATATCTTTTTGCAACTTATTTGTACTCACATGGTTCTTATTTAGCACTCACGACTATCTATGTCTTGTCATTTGCATATAGCAGGGAAAAACATTGAGGGTATTTCAACTTTCCTTTATTGCACATACCTTCACGATTATCTACTACTTTTGTGCTTACATACTTATCATATGATGATATATTTTACTTAAATGCCTTATCATGTTTATATCTTGTTCTCCTCTCCAATTCATTGCATCCTTTCTATGCAATCAATTGGAGGGGGCATATATGTCACTAACAGTTATTAGATTATGAGTTATGTTTTGTAGTGATGAGCTCATATTCATTCCCATTTTTGGGGATTTTTTGATCAATTCATCTGCATTGTTAGAACCTTTTACATAGTTAGAGATTTTATCATTTTATGCAACATTTATATTCTCTTATCTTTCTCCTCTTTACTTTTAATTTTTGAAGGACAATTCATTTTAAAGCAAGTTGTAGTTAGTGCTTATTTTAAAACACAACTCATTATAAATTCTTTGTTTTATCTTGTAGGTATTTAATGGAGCAATCATAGTAATACGATTTGAAAAAAATATTACTTTACATAAATTCATATTCTTCTAGTGTTTAAAAAATATTTAATTACATGTTGACTACCTATTTTACTTCTTCAATTCTTCTCTTAGTAGCTCACATACACATTAAAGCAATGAAAAAATATACTGCTAAAAATGTACATATCTATGCCCTTTTCCCTAATGATTTGGGCTTGCTTTGATTAGAGTGTTTTAAATGATACAAATAGCTTGCAAGTGACATTTCCTTGTATGAAATCAACTCATGACATCCTTAAATATTGATCCCTTATTACTAATCTCTAGATTTGCATTCCTAAACCCTAGACCTATTGTTGATCGCTTTGAATCATATATGTGGGTGTGGACTTGACCTATGTCACTTTTGTAGTCTCATATCTAAATCTCACCTTTTTAAAATTTAAAATTCAAATTTATCTATTGTTAACCACTTCACTAGCCATTGTGAGCTAACTTAGTGCACATTTTGTTGATTTGTGTTTGGTTATTATGATTAAGGGCATTCATTCATTTATTTTGAAATAACCTAGGAATCTATTAACACATCTAGAATTCAATGTACACAAAGGGGCAAGAGGAACATTATTAGCACATTACATCAGCATACATAATCTTAAGTCCATTGCATGCTTACTTAGAATATTTAAAGTGGTCTAATTGAGGAGAACACGACCCTTACATTTTGATAGATCCTCCAAAGGTGTTTGTAAACACCACATATGCTTAAACAAGTCTAGACACGAGAAATCTAGACAAATAGGTTCAAGTATGTTGAATTGTCCTAGAGTAAGTCTATAACATGCAAGTTTCAGTTTGCACATGGAGAGATCACTTTCGTACTCAAAAGTTGGTCATTTAAAAAAAAAAAATAGTTCTTGATGAATGCCTTCTCGACAAACTTACAAATTAGCAACATATTTTGAAATTTCTAAACCTTGATGAATGAAAAAATATATCTACATCAAAACTAGAATTAAATATTCACACTTAATTTATTCAATTCCTAAATTTATTTATATGTTTAATTTGATGTTTATTTTAATTATTTATCCTAACTCATTATCTAAGTTTAATTATATACTAAATAATAAATTAATTAATTAATTTAACTAACCCTAGATATTTATGTAAAAGTAGTGTAAATTTTTGCAATTTAAATGAGGAAAGCTTGGAACACCATCTTAAATTACTTCAAAACCACCTAATTACATTCTTCAATAAAAGAAATCTAGAATAAATTTTTAAGTAATTTTTTTTGAAAATTTCTCTAGGGATTGGCGGCTGCCTAAAAGAGGAAAGAAAACAATAAAAAACATAACATAAGTGATGGCATAAGGTGTGGGGCTCGTATCACGAAATCATTTCCATATAAACATGTCTCCCGAAATAAGTCAGGCCTTTTCCCAAATGTCTTGTCTGCCAGGTGTTATTTTAGAAAACATTAAAATTCATTTATAGAAATATAAAATATACAAATTTCTAAATCTCTAAATATTTTCGAGCAATACAATTTGTGATGTATTTTTACGAAAAAGCTGCCCGAGCATTCCCTTCAACGGTCAAATTTCCGTGCAAGCCGCGGATGATGATTCACATTCATTTCCCCTTCTTTATAAATAATCTCACCACACCTTACCATAATCACTGCTGATTTGCTTACGAAGACTCTGTCTTGCACTAAGATCCCGTTTTTCTCGGGGTGCTTACTCCACTACAAAAAAATATTCAGTTGCTGTTCTTGTTTGATCTGTATCAGCGCCTCTTTTGCGCAGGAAATAACAGCAGGCCTATTGTTTTTGCAGGCGAAACCAAATGGGTTCTATGAATGATTATGAAGAGGTTCGCAGGCAGCGGCTGGAAGAAAACAAGAGGCGCATGGAGGAGCTCAATCTCACGGGACTCGCTACCAGTTTGAAACAGGTCTCTAATACGGCCTCCAAGTCTGCAAAGGTTTGTGTTGGTTCAATACAAGTTAAACTGTCTCCTCTTTTTTTGGCTTGCTGGTATTGTGAACAAGTGTTGCTGTTTCTGTGAGGGGATTACGTTTTGAAATTGGTGTTTTGCTTTTATAGAGGTCTTCAATCCCCAGGAAGCTGAGGACTGAGGAGAGAGCGGTGGTGGTGCGTCGCTCCAGTCGTGTAGCCAACAACCCTCCTCCGGATTACCGTGAAGTAAGTAATGTGATTAGCTTAACTTTGCAATGTAGGAGCTGGGGACAAATGGCTTGCAGTTTAGAAGTAGCTCCACATTCCCTGGAGCGATTTTTGAGTAGGAATGGGGCATTTGGCTGAAAAGGGGGTAGGGGCTCTGTTGGTTGGTTAACCTGCAAATGGGGTTTTTGGCATTTGTAGGACTTGTTTGCAGACATAGAACAAGGGCATTGTAGTCTGTGTTAGGTGCCTGGTCTCTGTGGCTAGTGGCTACTTATGTGCAGAGCCCAGTGATTTTGGGTTTTCCGTTGGTGTGGGACTCACATTACTGTGGTTCTCTCCTATGTTGTTAACAGTATTGGAGTACATACTTTATGCATCATATCATAAGTTATCAGGAAACTGTGTTTACGGGTAGGGAGATGCTATTTTAAAATGATGGAGCAGCTCTACAGGAACTAGATAAACAGAAGGACCAGTCTCTGTACAGGTGTTACATTTACTCACCGGGACTAGTCTGTCACTGTACTCGATTTTTCCTGGTGATACCAGTTTTAGCTTGTGTGTACACACCATTGTTCCTCAAAGTCGATTATGGAGTTAGAGGGCTACTGCCTTTGTCTTTTGGAGCTCAGTTTCTATCCTTAGCAGGGGGTTTGGGTGCCTTAAGTATATACTGTGGTTGGGCGCAGTTGCTGAAAATCATTTGACATGCCAGGACTCAAGCCTCAGATCTTCTAGGGGCACCTCTGACTACTCTACTATTACGCACTGAAGGGTTTGGGTGCTTTATCCTCTGATTAGGTGTAGTTGTTAAACAGCATGAATATACCAAACTACTGAGCTTTCTGCCATTCGGCATTTAGCTATTAGATATAAAATCCAGTAATAATCCACTCGATACCATGATTCTTTACTATTTGTACCTGCTAGGTTTGGCCGACCTTCAAAACATTTCTCCAAACCTGAAATACTTTTGGAGTGCGAGGACTAAAATTTTAGATTTTCTAAAGGCTCCTCTGACCACTATACGATTGAGCACTAGTAGGGTTTGGGTGCTTTATCCTCATCCTTTGATTAGGTGTAGTTGTCAGAAAACATGAATATTCTAGTATTTAAACCTCTGAGCACCCTGTCATTGAGCAATTAAGTACTCGATTTAAAGTCCTACAATAATTCCCATTGTGCTTACTAGATTCGGCTGAACCTTAAAGATTTTCTCCAAACCTCAAATGCTCTTGGAGTGCCAGGACTCAAATCTCGCATCTTCTAGGGGCATCTCTGACCACTATACCATTGAGCACTGGCAGAGTTTGGGTACTTTATTCTCTGATTGGGTATAGTTATTAAAAAGCATGATTGCTACTATTCAAATCTCAGAGTGCTCTGCTATTTAGCACTCCAGGACTCAATTTAAAATCCAATAATAATCCCCATGATTCTTTACCATTTGTACTCACTAGGTTTGGCTGAACCCTAAATATTTTCTCCAAGTCTCAAATGCTTTCGGAGTGGCAAACCTATCAATTAGAACCTGCAGATATGGCTGTTGAACCCATTGACTCTTGTCTCTCATTTCCTGCTCATCATTGGACCAAAAATTCAAAAATCATGGTCAACAGATAGCAACCATTCTAATTGTAGCACAGATGTTGGCACTATTTATGTAAATTATCATAATTTTGATAATCTAATTTGTTTATATTGTCAAGAACTAATAGTACCTCCAAATATCATCTAACATGTTTAAATTGTCAAGAACTAGTAGTATGTCCAAATATCTCCTGTAAGTTTTTCAAATTCATCTTTATGCATTACTTTATGTATTGTTTATTTGCGTGTAGCTTTCTAAACCTAGTGATCATTGGTGAGAAGATTGTGCATCTTGCCATTTTGTGGAAGCTTGCCAGTCTTTGCGCCCTCCTCTCCATCTTTGGTAGCTCCCGATGCTATACACTCTTTGTGCTCTTTACAATTGTCCCTAGTTCAAGCTTTATTTCGTCCAAACTTCCTAAAATAGAAAAATTGTTTGGCTGTCTTATGACATCAGATATTTTTTTAGTAACTCTTCTTCCTTCTCTTTTCTCTTAGCTGTTTCTCTTACGAAGTTGCTTCCCTCTTTTTTATTATGAATGTTGTAGTCAAGTCTATTTAACCTTTCGCCAATTTTGTATTCAAAGTAGTTAGAATTCTATTAATGTTAGTACATATATCACCATGTGATGACCAATGTCAATGCCAATGCCCTTTTCTTTTATGCAATCTAGATGTTGCCATCTATATATGTAAAAGAAATGAATTTAAATAACATGCAAAATATATAGTTCAGAAAATTGTTGAAAATTTGTTTGAATCCCCATAGCAAGGAAAGAGTATGCTGGTAATAATATGTCTTATCATCTAGATATTGTATATTTATATATTTTACAACTGAACGACAGTTGGAAGTTTGGATAATGTGGTTTACTCTTTTTTGTATTTAGTAGAGCTGGCAGAAAACTGACTCATTATTTTGCAGGCACCTGAGATCCCATATGCTCGGAAAAGGTAAGTTTAATTGGTTTTATCATTTATGCTATTGACATTCAAATTGAATGTTACATCTTGGGTTCCAGGTGTTAATATTTCCAATGTTGTTTGCAGCTATGGCCGTAGATCTCTCTTTTCACATGCAATTGCCTCAGTTGAAGCAAGTCGAGAAGCAGTTGAACATGCATGCAATATTGAATCTGGTTTAGGATCCACCTACCCAACATTTGTGAAACCCATGTTACATTCCCACATTTCTAGTGGATTTTGGCTGGTAAGAAAAAAATATGAAAACTGCATTTGTAAGTTAAAAATGGTTTTGTGGATGGATATTGAAATTTTAAAAAGTAAATACAATGTGCTGAATGCAATGGCAATCCTCATCCTTTTAGTTATTTCAGGATTTTAAAATATTTTTTCCTTGAAGTTAACTTTTTGCTTAAAATTTTATCCACCAAATGGAGCAGACCCCTGCAAGTTCCCATGGAAAACTACTTTTTTAAACTTAAAATTCTTTGAATAAGGCTATTTTTCATCTTCTTCATAAAGTAATGACAATTCTCACCTTTTCAGCTTTTCCATTAATTTTTTTTTCTTAAAAGTTAGTTCAAATTATGCACCAAATGGAGCAGGTGACTGCCAAGTCCCCATGGAGTACAGCTATTTTAAGCTTAAAACCTTGAGAAAAGGAAATTTTGTTGATTGATATTTACTTGCAACAAGCAATGACCACCACTAACCTTCATAAAGATTTTATGTTTGCAAGGCTATTCTCATTGTACAGTAACTTCATAAAGATTTTATGTTTGCAAGGCCACCGCTGATGAATTTGCTTTGCACAGGGTCTTCCAGCTGACTTTTGCAAAACACACTTACCGAAACAAAATACGAGGATGATTTTAGAGGATGAAAATGGTGATGAGACTGAAACTCTTTATCTTGCTGGTAAGGTTGGCCTCAGTGCAGGATGGAGAGGTTACTCAATTCAACATGATTTGATTGAGGGTGACTGCTTGGTTTTCCAGTTGATTCCACCGAACAGATTCAAGGTAATACTAATTGAATTGAAAGTGTATGCTTTGCATTTTGGATATAGCTTAATGAATCACTTTGATTTCATTATATGAGGACTAAACTGCTATCTTACATTTTGTTCAGTATCACCATGTTCAATAGGGATGGGTTCCACAACAGGATTATACACTTACAAAATTTGCTTCTCTTTGTAGTCTATTTGTTGGATATCTATCTTGATGCATTTGTAAATTGATACTTTCTCAGAAAAAAATCTCTTGAATAAATCCATCGAATTTAAGACTATTTATTTGTTACAAGAACTTTAGTTTTGAAACGGTTAGTCAGTTTACCTGCTATTTTGTTTATGGACCAGATAAGATGGGTATCAGCATATACTTTAATAATAGTAAATATTTTCATTCGTTTGAAGTAGTATAGTATTCTGGTTCCTTAAATATATACTTGAAGTACTAGTAAATCTTTTCATTCGTTTAAGTAGTGTAGTTTAATGGTTCCTTAATACCTAGTGAATTTAGCTTTTTTTCTTTTTTGGTTCAAGAATCTCGTTTTGAAAAGGCTAATTTATTGCTCTCCGGTAGGGTTTCGTTCTAGTGAAGATTAGCTGGTAAATTATGACAGTTAAGTTACTGCAGTTCTCTTTTCAATGTTTTCATGCATTTGTAGAATATAGTTCTTTAGAACTATATATCTTGTGTAATTTAGAACTTTCTTTTTCAAATATACAGGTCTTGATAGTTTTGTTTTGTTTGGGCGTAACTTGAGTTTACTGCTGCCCATTAAGGTTCCATTGTAGCTACTGTGTGGACCTTGTCAAATCTGACAATTCTGTGTCGTTCATTTTGGTTCTGCATGTTTTGGCATGGGAACAATGAAATTTACCCCACTTAATGTGATTCCTTAACATTATATCAATTTTACCTATTTTTATATTTGCCAGTTCTTCAACAGAAGCTTGACAAAAAAACATTATAACAGGAGATATGAAATAAGATCACATTGAAATACGAGTTAACATTCAGTATCATCAGGGTTCCTCTTTGAACAGAAATAAGTCTATTTGAATCCAAGATAATTTCTAATCTCATTAGAAGGTTAGTAAAGCTGTTAGAAATAAGTCTGTTTGAACCCAAGATAATTTCTAATCTCATTAGAAGGTTAGTAAAGCTGTTAGAAATTTTTATTTTTTGCGGGATTTGCAAAGCCATAAACCATCACCAGATTTGGTTAGTCAATCTGGGATACTCAGTACTCAACACCTTTTCATTTTGTCAATTGGAATTTTGTTTCACTTTGTTGAGTAATTGGAGCTTTTACAAGTACTCATCTCTTTTGATAATCAATTGTTTTTTTATAGTTAATTCATTGATGAACAATGGCGAATTTTCTTTGTTGCAAAGCCAAGGGTGTCCCACAATTGATGTCAATCATCTCAGAACTCTTTAACACCTTTTCATTTTGCATATCATCTCTTTGATGACCAATTGTATAATGTTTTTAACGATCATTTATTGGATTTTTAAAGACGTATACAATCATCTCTTTGATGACCAAGTTTTATGATCCACAGGAAGCATACAAATGCCAGAGTGTTGCTAGTACTGTAAAGACAGGAAAAACGCTAACATATTAATGTCACAACTTTGACCCAAAACTTTTACTTGATGCTTAATGCCTTAATAACATCCCTCGTATTTTTCCTGAAATCAATTTTAAGGTGGAAAGAGCATCTTAGTGTAAAATTTTCTTCAATGTTTATATCCTAGAATTGTCCAGAGTAACACGTCTTCTCTTTGTTTCCAGGTGTATATTGTTAGATCGGCTGATTTTGAATCGGGGAAGAATAGTAGGGCTTTAGACAGTGAATCAGACACTGTCGAAGAGTTGTCTGTGTCTGACAAACGAAAAAGACCCTCAGAAGATGAGGAAGAGGAATCGGTTGAAGCAGAAGAGGCTTCAAACGAATCGGTTGAAGCAAATGGCAAGTTGTCTAAAAAGTCTAAGGGTTTGGGCGAAGCAAAAGATGGGAAGCAACAGTCTAAGAAATCTGGTAAAAAGCCATTGCAAAATTCTGATGTGGAGGAACCTGAGAAGCAGCAGAATGGGAGCAACAAGGAACAAAAATCAAAAGCGAAAGAAGATACTACTGCAGGACCTAAGTCCAAGGGGGCCCAAGTAAAATCAAAAGGCAAAAAACAAATCAACAGCATGATGCCAATAAGAAAGACATCATCAAGGTCCGAAGGTCATGATAAACCGTCAAATGGGCGTATTGTGACGGTGGCTGCTTGATAATTTATGAACCAGGCTACATTTTGTTGTATGCATTGTCAAAACTTGCAGCTTTCTGCTAACTTTGGGTCCATACTTTAGTAGCTACCTAACTCGAGTTTTAAATTTAATGGAAACTGCTCATTTTTATTTAATTTTTTTCTGCGTCAAATTCATTTAACGCAAAATAAGGTATTAATAGGTATGTATTAATTTGTTGGCAATGGTATTTGTTGTATACAATGCAAAGTAAAGTACAGAACATCACAAATCATCTTTTTTGTGTGTATTGTGTTCATAGCTATAAAATGATAATGCAGCTGAAAACAACTTGATAATGTTATGAAGAGAATTTAGAAAAGAATCGAGTTCATATAGAAAGCTACATAAGAAGTTTCGAAAGAACATGAGTTTTGTTTGATTTGACAAAACTAAAAGTACAAATGAAATTCAATTAAAAATAATGGTGTTTTATTGAGTGTATCTCCCTCAGTGTGGTAACTAGCTAGATCTGGTGTTTTATTGAGCGTATCTCCCTCAGTGTGGTAACTAGCTAGATCTGATTTTGATTGACACCATTATTTTTACTTGAATTTCATTTGTACTTTTAGTTTTGTCAAATCAAACAAAATTCATGTTCTTTCGAAACTTCTCATGTACTTTTATTGAGTGCATCTCCCTTAGTGTGGTAACTAGCTAGATCTGATTTTGATTGTGGTTGTTGCATCTTGACAATGGTTGTCCCTGGAGGCAGGGGGGCAAATAGCGTCTGAGGTTGCCTTGCAACATTTCAAGTGGTCTTGTCCTTGCCCATTATGAGGTTGGGTCCACATTTGTGGTCAATAGACCTAGATTTAATGATATCAAGTTTCCACAATCCATAATGTTCTCTTTCAATGATTTCTGGATTAGATCATGTGAGAATTTTTGCATCAACGTTTCAGATCACACTCTGTGATCCATCATTAGGATGAAAGCAAAGATCTTAGGGAGAAAAATGATGGATCATAGAGTGTGATCCAAAATGTTGATGCAAAAATTCTCACACGATCTAATCTAGAAATCATTGAAAGAGAATATACCTACTTAGAAGGTAATTTTCCTCAAAATGTTTTGAGCCAATTTGAAGTGGTCATGTCCTTGCCAATGCAACATGGGTAAAAACTAAATATGCACCTAGAAGTTAGTTTTAGTTTTTGTTAAAAGTAGTTGGAGTTGGCATTTGAAATGGTTTTGTCCTCGTCCATTGCTAAAGTTGAGACTCCAATTAAGCCCAAAATTGTGTATGTGGAGGCTAAACAATTAAACAACTAGAAGGTAACCTTTTTGTCAAAAGGTGTTAGGAGTTGTATTTGAAATGGGTTTGTCCTTGTTCATTGCCAGAGCTGAGTCTAGATTGTCTTTGGTGGTAAAAATATCAAGCTCAGATTGTTTGTGGTGGTAAAAAATTAAGTTCAGATTGTCTTTGGTGGTAAAATATTAAGCTCTGATAGTCTTTGGTGGCAAAAAAATAAGCTTAGATAGAAGGTAATTTTTTTCAAAAGGTGATATAGTTGCTTTTGAAATGGTTTTTGTCCTTGTTTGTTGTGTAAGCTTGGTGGCAAAAAAATTAAATATACAACTAAAAGATAATTTTGTGAGGTGGTCTTTTATCAACTCAAACTTAATCTATTAGAGAAAAGGTATTATTTTAAACAAATCTAGGAAACAAGAGCTTCCTCCTTTCAAGTCATCCTTTGCTTGTTTATAACATAATTTAATTGCAAAGATTTTTGGATTCAACTGTGTGTTAATTTTTGCATCAACATTTCGGATCACACTTCATAATCCATCATCTTGATGAAAATGAGAGCACCAAGAAAGAAAAAAAAAAAAAAATGGATCACGGAAATTTTTATTGGTGCTCTTAATTTCATCCTGATGATGGATCATAGAGTGTGATCTGAAACGTTGATGCAAAAATTAACACACAATCGAATCTAGAAATCTTTGCAATTAACAATATGGATTGTGGAAATTTATTATCTTTAACATAATTTAAACTAATAAGGCTATGGTTCTATGTAGAGGACTGCCTATAATTTCTCAATTGGTATTGCTGAAAAAAATTAGGAGCTTTTTATAATCAAGGTTTTTAGATAAATTTATAATCAATTGTTGCCACAAGTTTTAGTAGAAAATTTTATGAAGCTGGTGGTCTTATTATTTGATTAAAACCAACATTGCATTATCGAGTACTATATTAACAAAAACGAGAAAACAAGAGCTTCATGCTTTCAAGTCATTGTTTGCTTGATTAAGCTTATGGTCCCATGGGCGTGGGTCATTGAAAATTTATTAGTCAGTATTGTTGAGAAGATTTATGAGTTTTTATAACAAGAGGTTCTCATGAAATTAATAATTAGTTAACGCCATAAATTTTGGTCAAGAATTTTAAAAAATGCAGTATTGCATCCAAGGAAAATCTCCCTCAAAAAATTTACCTAAAATCTTGTAGGCACCTTTTAATGGTGTCAAGTGGATAAAAAACCCCTAGGAGGAGGAAATTTTTTGTCCTACCTCACTGACAACTATTAGAAATTTTGCAAGTGAGTTAAAAAACCCTAGGCCTGAAATTTCTGGTCCTACCTCATATGCCTTGTTGCTCGTTGATTACATAGTGCCAAGTAGATAAGAATACCATATTGTATTAGCGAAGTGTGGTAGGAGTTGCATTTGAAATGGTCTTGTCCTCGTCCATTGCCACTAGATTGTTTTTGGTGGTAGAAAATTAAAGCTTAGATTGTCTTTGATGGTAAAAAAATAAGCTTAGATTGTCTTTGTGGTAAAAAATTAAGCTTAGATTGTCTTTGATGGTAAAAAATTAAGCTCAAATTGTCTTTGGTGGCAAGAAATTAAATATATACATAGAAGGTATTTTTTGTCAAAAGGTGATAGAGTTGCATTTGAAACGGTTTTTCCCTTGTTGGTGGCGTGAGCTGAAGATTGTGTTTGTGGTGGCAAAAAATTAAATATACAACTAAAAGATAATTTTCGGAGGTGGTGTTATATCAACTCAAACTTAATTTATGAGAGAATAGGCATTATTTTAAACAAATCTAGAAAACAAGATCTTCCTCCTTTCAAGTCATCCTTTGCTTGATTATAACATAATTTAAACTAACAAGGCTTTAGTTCAATGGAGGGGATTGCCTATAATTTCTCAATTGGTATTGCTGAAAAAAATTAGGAGAATCAAGGTTTTTAGATAAATTTATAGCTAATTGTTGCCATGAGTTCAACAATTTTTTTTATGAAGCTAGTGGTCTTTTTATTTGCTTATAAACTACAATATTGTATTATCAAAGGTCTATGGCGGCTAACCAATTAAATATACACCTAGAAGGTAAATTTTTTTGGTCAAAAGGTGTTGGAGTTGCATTTGAAATGGTCTTGTCCTTGTCCATTGCCAAAGCTGAGCCTATATTGTCTTTGGTGGTAAAAAAATATGCTTAGATTGTCTTTGGTGATAAAAATTTAAGCTTAGATTGTCCTTGGTGGTAAAAAATTAAGCTTATATTGTTTTTGGTGGTAAAAACCTAAGGTCAAATTGTCTTTGGTGATAAAAATTTAAGCTCAGGTTGTTTTTGGTGGTAAAAAAATACTATCTTTGGTGGTAAGAAATTAAATATACACCTAGAACATAATATTTGTCAAAAGGTGATAGATTTGCATTTGAGCTGGCAAAAAATTAAATATACAACTAAAAGATAATTTTCAGAGGTGGTGTTATATCAACTCAAACTTCATCAAAGAGAGAATATATATTATTTTAAACAAATCTAGGAAACAAGAGCTTCCTCCTTTCAAGTCATCCCTTGCTTGATTATAACATAATTTAAACTAAAAAGACTACGGTCTTATGGAGGGGATTGCCTATAATTTCTCAATTGGTATTGCTGAAAAAATTTAGGACTTCTTTATAATCAAGGATTTTATATAAATTTATAATCAATTGTTGCCATGAGTCTTAGTAGAAAATTTCATGAAGCTGGTGGTCTTATTATTTGCTTAAAAACAACATTGCATTATCGAGTACTATATTAACAAAAACGAGGAAACAAGAGCTTCGTGCTTTCAAGTCATTGTTTGCTTGATTAAGATTATGGTCCCATGGGCATGGGTCATTGAAAATTTATTAGTCAGTATTGTTGAGAAGATTTAGGAGTTTTTATAATAAGAGGTTCTCATGAAATTAATAAGTAGTTAATGCCATAAATTTTGATCAAGAATTTTAGAAATCTAGTCGTCTTATGATTTGTTTAAAAAATGCAATATTGCATCCAAGGAAAAATCTCCCTCAAAAAAATTATCTAAAATCTTGTAGGCACCTTTTAATGGTGTCAAGTGGATAAAAAACCCCTAGGAGGAGGAAATTTTTTGGCCTACCTCACTAACAACTATTAGAAATTTTGCGAGTAAAAAAACACTAACCTTGAAATTTCTAGTCCTACCTCATATGCCTTGTTGCTTGTGCCGTCTAATGATTACATAGTGCCAAGTGGATAAGAATACCCCAAACTAGTAAGTAATATTTATGTAGACACCTAAATTTGGACAATTAATTTATCCAAATTTATCCTCTTTCGTCTAAACATCCTTTTATTTGCATTAATTAAGTAATATTATTATTATTTAATTAATACCTTTAATTTTGCCAAATCCCTAAGGTATTTAATAATTAAATACTTTATCTCTTCAATCTCGCTTTCATCAAATGAATTAAATAAATATGTCATTTATTTAAATCCTCACATGTCACATCACTTTTTCTTAATCTTATTCAACCCTCTAATCTCATCATTAGGAATGTGCACATGCCTAATCCTTGATTAGGATGTGTCATATCCTCCAACTCTTGCAAGTTGGCTTCTAATCCTCATCACCCTCTAATTATCTTCTAATTACTGATTAATTAAGTCTAATTACCACCTTGGTCAACTCTCCCTATCCCCCAAGGAATTTTTAATTCATTTTTATTCATACAAGGCTCCTCTCTTCCCCATGTGAATTTTTAATTCACTTTTATTCCTCCTAGAATCCCCTTTTTCCATGCATCTTCTAGAATCTTACATGTGGACAAGTGCTTCCCTTTTTGGAACCTTGTCTTATCCACAAGATTCTTCCAAGCATTTATTTACCCAAAATTCTTCTCATCCACCAATGTACTTCCAAGGTACATGTCCTTACACATCACTTGTTTTTATTCCACCTCACTTCCACATCATCTTATCCTAGACCATCTCACATTCCACATGTCAAGATGTGAGGGCTTGTGAGTCCTCAACTCACTATAGCCCTACATCTTGACCTTGGTGGCTTAATCTCAACCATTGAATTATCTAGAGAATTCAAATTTCTCTATAAGTACCCCCTCTTCTAAGACATTTAAACACAACCATTTTTGCACCCTTATGCTTCCAAATTGTCTACTCAATTTACAAGTATTATTTCAACCATTTAGCCAAGCCACTTAGTCATTTTGCATTTGCATCTAATCATATTGTCAATCTTGCATTTAGCCATTTCCATAGCCATCAAAGGAGCATACACGCTTACAATCACAAGGGCCAACCAAGGAATTTCAGCAACAAAGAAGGAATAACCATTTACAATATCTATTTTATCTTCTTTCTTTGTGTTATCAATTTCTTAGGCTAATCTTGAGGTGTCCCTTTGTGTTTTTCTCTCATTACTTTATGGTTGTTTTGCATATTTAGAATATGATAAACATTAGGATCACAATTTACAATAACACCCTCAATCATCCACTAAAAATCTAGAAGCTAGAAAATATCACGAGGTTGTCATTTGATAAATATAGACTGTAAAACCACATACCTAGACTCACTTCCTAAAACTATCATAACACTTTATTTGTTTTACTCTTGGGATCACTTCCTAAATCTATCTTTATCACTTTATCTATTTTACTCCTTTAAATAATTCAATTCTTGTCATAACCTACAATTTATTATCAACATATGGTGCAAAACAAGTTACCTATATGTCGAAGGCGGAGAACTAGCCAAAGGGACAATAGCAAGTGTCGAACTAGGGCCATTACTAGGTTCAACACTCTTCTTAGGAGAATTGTTGTTTAAGCTCATGGAAGAAGAAAACAATGTATTCAATTCATCATGCACCTCCTCATCAATTTTAGTAATCTCATCATCATCTAACTTAATCACAATAGGAGGTCGAATGATAGTGTCTAAAGAAGGGTTCAACTCTTGTTGTAGTTGCGTTGTAGGATATTTTTGTTTCGGGGAAGGGGTAGACTCATCATGCAATGCTTTAGTCAAGTTTGGGTCTTGATTTTCTTTGTTTATTTCTTCATTTAACCTACGAGCAAGGGCACGACGTCTACACCTACGCTCTCTAGCACCTCTGTTTCTTTTAGTTCATTTTTCATGTTGCGTTTGTGTAGGAGCAGGTTGATCAACCATAGGTTTCTTTTCTTCCCCAAGGGAAGGAACGAAAGGAACCATGGGAGGTTGTTTGACCACTTTCTCTTTGACTTTGTAAACTTGTTTTATTATAAAAGGTGTGACGAGATTGTTTTTGTTGTCTCTTGGTATTTTGTAGGAAATGGGTGAAGGTTTTATCTTAGGTGGATCTTCGTTGTTTGGCATGTCTTTTGGTTCCATCATGGTTTCATCAAGGATGGTAGGCTCGGTCAGGGGTTGGGGCATGTTTTTCAAGGAAAGTTTTGCTATGCATTTTTCCTTTAACTTTTGGTAGGATTTGAAAAAGAAGTCCTCACGAGGTTTTATAGGTTCCATAGGTTTGGGCTAGAAGAAATCTAAGGAAAATTTTCCACGGGCAAACAAAGTGTTGAAACCCCTATGATGCATAGTGAAAATTTTATTGTCAAAGGGAAACTTTAAGCATTTATGCACAACCAAAGTGACTGCATTCATGGAGCGAAGCCATGGATAGTCTAGCTTCACACAAAATTGGTTTGATTGCGGGATGATGGAGAATTGTCATCACGTTGGGTTTGATGAGCCAAGTCTTTGGCACATTTTGATCATACTTTTATAAATACTTTGCTGTTTTTATTATGCTAAAACAAACATTCAGTCTGTTTATGGGATAGGATATAGACCTTTTTATGACTTAAATATGATGAGTATATTATGATAAGAAGTCCCATGATTATTACCTTTAATGTTTTATTAGTCTGATAAATACTTTATGGCTTTTTATGATCATAAACCTTCCTATAACCTCCACTACCAAAACTTCCTGTAGCCATATTTGAAACAATGTTTGCCTTAGTTTAATACTTAATGAATGAATGGATAAAGTAATGGATTGTTTTAAAGGATGAACGTGTTGAGCTAACCTTCTTCCTCAGGAAAAGATGGCAAGATATTTGTTAGGTACCACGATTGAAGGAAGGGAATTCAATTTCCATTTGAAGAATTGAAGACCAAATCCATAAAGACTGGTTCAACAGCAAAAGATGAGGAAACAGTTTCAAATCATTCGCCATGCAGGGAGAGTGTTCCAGAAATCTAGGCCAAGCGTCTTGGTGGTGCATGAATCCAGGATGATGGCGCTTTAAGACTGCTAAACCAATTTGACTTAGTTCTTACATTGTCATTCACCTCTTTACTTAAGTTAGTTAAATGTAATAAATGCCTCCTGTTTTATAAGGGAAGGTTGGTTAGTAGTTAGGATCAGTTTTCAATAAATAGCCCATTCTCCTTCAAAGACGGGGTTGGCTAAGAAAATCGCTATTGTAACACACTTTCAGTCTTAGAAATTTAGCCAAGAGATTGTGCCATGTACTTGTTTACATTGAATCAATAAAGCTTATGAAGTTTTTCACCTAATTTGTTGTCTACTTTTGGCACTACCTAAGGGGGCCCACTTAGGGAACTGTCCATACTTTTATTCTGCAAGTTAGAATAGTTGCATTTCCCTTCATAGAAGTTAATGTGACTGTTCCTACAGCTGGCAGAAACACAGAGCTGTCAACTGTTCCTGTAGCCACTAGGAGCAGAATAGGTTATCTTTTGAGTTTTTCATTTCCAAAGCAAAGTTAAATAGTAAAGTTTTTTTCAGTACTTAAATTCTAGTATAAGGCATTTTAGGAATCATGCATGTCTGGAAGGGTGATTAGTGCATATCTTGTGCTGTCCCATTTCAAGTTTACGTCCCTGGGTTGATAATTAAATAAGGTTCTTTAGTAGGTCATGACCGCCAGTTGTGATGTTTAATCTCTGAGTAGAGGAATTCATGTTCCTAGTTATTGAGCTGATTAAAGAACTACATTTTTGGCGTCGTTGCCAGGGATGGTGTCAAACTAACAACCTATTATAGGCATGCTAGTAAAGAGTTTAAGATTTCATTCTTAGTACTTTTAGTTTAGAATTATAAATTCTAGCATCTCCATAGTTAGTTTACTTTTGCTGTATGCATAGAAGAAAAGACCAATTTGGAAGATTCCTTCCTGGGAGCATAGATATTGAAGAGATTGAACCGAACCTATTCCAAGATGACTCATATCTGGATGCTGGCCAAGACTTAGTTACTTCATCTTCTTCCTTTGAAATAAGCTTTAACCTATCCGAAGGAACATAATCAAATAATCCACTTGCTCTTGTAGTTCATCAACCAGGAGCTAATCCAAGAATACAACCAAGAATGGAAAATCCTATTTTTCCATTTCCAATTCTTGACCTACATGACAATAATAACCTCAAGAACATCCCTGCCTCCTTACTTCCAAAGTTCTATGGACTTATTACTGAGGACCCTCATACCTTCTTGTTTGAATTTGAAATCCTTTGTAGAAGCTATGACTATACAACCTCAAAACACAAGCTGAAATTGTTTCCCTCTACTCTAAAGGAGGCAGCCTTGAGATGGTTCATGGGATTGGGAAGCAATGTAGCTAACAATTGGGATCAAATGAAGACTCTGTTCTTGAGTAAATATAAAGAATATTGTAGAGGAAATGATCTGAGAGGAGATGACATCTTCAAAATGTCACAAAAGGAGGATGAAACCTTGGAGGATTATGTATCAAGATTCTTGTTTAGTGTGCAAAAGAATACTCATCATGAGCTGAATGAGGAATCTCAAAAACTTCTCTTCTTAAGAGGAGTCAATGATGCTTGCATGGAGGCCATTGACCTCATGGTAGGAGGTGATGTCACCCAAAGTGATTCAGATGATATCAAGAAAATCTATCTCAATTACTCGAGAGCAACTGTAAAGAAGGGAAGGGGGTTTAGACCTTCTTCTATAAAAGGAAGTGGCTCTGGAATATCTAAAGGGGAGAATACCAATCTCTTGTCCAACTTCAAGCAGGATATCATCAATGATGTAGCTACTCAACTGGATACTATGCAAGCTAGAAGGAAGAAAGACGAAGCTGAGGCAATGTTAGCTAAATATTGCCCCCACTGCCGACAAAGAAAGAAAGACTGCTGATGCAAAGTAGTGGCCAATTTGGAGGTACAACATCTCCCTATTGAGTTCAAAACCATTGAAGGAGAGGAGGAAGTGTTCTTTGTTGCTCAGCATAGGCCATGGGCCCCAAGACAAGATATGCCTTAGGACCTTTTACAAAATTTTAGTTCATATAATAGTCAATGGAAAAACCAGTACCCTCCAAACTATGGGCCATACTCCCAACCTCAGTGGAATAACCCTTGGCCAAATGCCCAGCAAAATCATTGGCAATTCTCACAAGGGAATTTGCAATCACCACAACAAAATCAGTGGCAACCTCCGCAAGGGAATTAGCAGCAGTCCAACCAATGGAGAGGAGGCCAACAATGGTCAAATCCACCCACTGGTTTCCTACAGTAACCGCTACAACAATCCATTATGCCATCTCCTACAGCTAATCAAGGTTAGAATCCAAAGCCAACCCAACTACCTGCTCAGGCAGCACCCAATCCAAATAAGCAACAACCGCAACGGCAACAACAAGTCTATTTTGTTGATCCTAATCATCACCCTACCTATGCTCTTAACCTAAATAATATCAATTTACGTTCAGGAACTGTGCTGCCCACACCATGTCCTCCCATAATCTTAGAATTGCCATCTGAGGAGATTGACCAAGAAGAAGATACCAATGACCAAGCCCAACCAAATGAGCCAGTTCAGATTCCATCATTACCTAAGGCATCTGATAAAGTATCCCCTCCTTTCCCACAAAGGTTGGAAGGTGAAAATATAAAAAAATAAGAGGAACCTACCTTTGACATCCTTGACCAGCTAAAGCATATATGTGTGAAAATTTCCTTGTTCCAAGCAATCAAAGAAGTACCTATCTATGGAAAGGCCATCAAGGAGGCATGTTTGAAGAAATCGGGGAGGAAAAAGGACCCTCAAACTATCTATGTCATAGGCCAACTCTCTGACTTAATGCTAGGGAAGCTTAGCATCCCAAAATATTTAGATCCAGGAAGCCCTGTTGTGGAGATCAATGTTAATGGGTTGCAAATTAAGAATGCTCTAGTAGATCTTGGTGCAGCTATCAATGTCATGACAAAGGACCTGGTTGTAAGAATTAATCTTTCAGACCTAAGGAACACCTACAATATTACAGCTTGCTGATAGCTCAACTGTCAAACCGGATGGGGTAGTTGAAGACCTAGTAGTCACCTTGAATTCCTAGGAGTACCCTGCTGACTTTATGGTCTTATCTCCAAAGGCATCATTGGGGGGATACCCTGTCATACTAGGAAGGCCTTGGTTGGCTACTGTTGATGCTTACATTGGTTGTAGGTTGGGTAACATGACAACATCTGATGGATATAGCACAAAGAAGCTTACCCTCTATTCTCTAGCCCTGCCCCAACTTGAGTTTGGAGAGGTTGTTTGACCAGATTTGGGAGAAGAGGAGGAAGTGAAATCCGTGGCCAATTTAATGATGATTACCAGAGAGCCTTTCATTGCACAACAAGATGAAGAAGGTATACTGTCCAATATCCTACTGAATAACTATGGTACTAAATACTTTCATTGTGAACATAATCCATGTTCCTTGCAGACCATTCTTCCTTTTCCTACATTAGCTCATTATCCTACAGCAACTGACTGCTTACACACCTTATTACCCCACGAGATAGAAATGCCATTTTTGCCTAAAGTATCTATTGTAGATTTAACCTCCCAAGTTGAGGTAGCCGCAAGAAAAAACCTTGAGCATCAATAAAAACCTCACAAGTGAGCAATAAGAATCTATGGTCAAAATGCTTACCAGTTATAAGTCAGCTTTTGCTTGGGAATATGGTGACATGAAGGGTTTAGACCCAAAACTTTGTACACATTGCATATACATTAACAGTGAGTTCAGACCTATCAGGCAGCCTCAAAGAAAAATTAATCCATCTTTGAGAGAAATTGTTAAAGAAGAATTACAGAAACTGTTAACAACTGGCTTTATCTACCCAATCTCGAATAGTCAGTGGGTTTCCCCATTGGTTATTGTTCCTAAGAAAGGAGGAAAATGGAGGGTATGTGTAGATTACAGAGAGCTCAACTTGGCAACAAAAAAAGATTACTTTCCTCTTCCATTCATTGATCAAGTTCTAGATAATTTAGCTGGGAAAAAGTACTTCTCATTCTTAGATGGCTTTAATGGGTACAATCAAATCAAGATTGCTCATGAGGATCAAGAAAAGACTACCTTTACATGCCCTTGGGGAACATTTTCCTATTCAGTTTTTCCTTTTGTTCTCTGCAATGCACCAGCAACTTTCCAGAGGGCAGTCATAAGTATCTTCTCAGACATCTCATATGATTGCATTGAAATATACATGGATGTATTTACTACTTATGGTACAACATTTGAGGAAGCTCAATCCAACTTGGAGAAAGTACTATAGAGATGTGAAGATCACAACCTATCGCTGAATAGTCAGAAGTGCTTCATGATGATGCAAGAGGGAATAGTGCTTGGTCACTATATTTCTGTTGCAGGAATACAGGTTGATCCTGCTAAGATTGAGGTCATCTCTGATCTACCCTTTCCTACCAAGAAGAAAGAAGTAAGAAGCTTTATAGGCCATGCTGGATAATACAGAAGATTCATCAAGGACTTCATCCAAATGGTAGGCCCCTTATACAGTCTGCTGAAGAAAGATGTAGATTTTTCTTGGACAGAGGAATGTGAAAAAGCATTTCTTGATTTAAAAGTCGCCCTTACATAGACACCTGTTTTGAAAGGACCTGATTGGTCACTTCCATTTCATATTCATACTGATGCATCAAATTATGCCATTGGAGTTGTGTTAGGGCAGAAGGGTGGTTCAACAGAACATGCACTCTACTACATAAGCAAAAATCTGCAAGGGGTTGAATTAAACTACACTGTTACAGAAAAAGAAATGTTGGAAATCATCTATGCCCTCAATAAATTTAGGCATTATATCACCAGTTATCAGATATTTGTCCACACTGATCATGCAGCAATCCGGTATCTCATGAACAAAAACTCAATAGCTTGGAGACTGACAAGATGGTTATTACTGATGCAGGAATTTGACATTAAAATTGTGGACAAGCCAGGTAAAGCCAACGTGGTTGCTGATTTCATTTCTAGAATTCAAAGGAAAGATGACTCTATACTTATTGAAGACTCCTTTCCTGATGAGCACCTGTTTGCAATCAAGGTTATTCACCCATGGTATGCCGATATAGCAAATTATCTAGCTGCAGGAAGAACTCCTCCTCAATTCTCTCCTAAGGAAAAGAGATTATTGGTAGAGAAAAGCTTTAACTTTTCTTGGATTGCAGATTGCATGTTTTATATAGGGCCAGATCAAGTTATGAGGAGATGTGTACAAGAGGAGGACACTTATGATATACTGCAAGCAAGCCATGATGAGCCATGTGGTGGACATTTTGTTGCCAAAAGAATAGCAATGAAAATTTTAAATACTGGCTACTATTGGCCAACTCTGCATAGAGATGCAACCAAATATACCAGGAGATGTGACAGATTCCAAAGGATGGGAAGACCAACTCGATCTGATGAGATGCCTCTATTTCCACAAGTTGTCATTACACCCTTCGACAAATGGGGACTGGATTTTGTAGGACCAATTGATCCACCTTCCAATGGTAAGTCCTACATCCTTGTATGTACAGATTATGTGACAAAATGGGTATAGATTATGTGACAAAATGGTTAGAAGCTAAACCTATGAAACATGCTAGGGATAATAAAGTAGTTGAATTCCTCTATGAGGAAATATTCCCCAGGTTTGGTGTCCCTAGGGAAATAGTGACAGATCAAGGAGCACAATTCACTTCTACACTTATCACAGCCTTAGTAAATGAATACAATATACGACACAGGAAATCAACTCCTTATCACCCCCAGGACAATGGCCAAGTTGAGGTCACCAATATGGACATAGATGCCATTTTGACTAAAACTGTAGATTTGCATAGGAAGGACTGGGCTGCAAGGTTACCAAAAACTATATGGGCTTACCGTACTATCTGGAAGACTGCTACAGGATGTACACCTTTTGAAATGGTGTATGGTAAAACAGCTGTGATGCCAATAGAATTCAAACATAAGACTCTAAGAACAACATTAGAGATGGACATGGATTTAACAAATGCACAAAAGGACAGAGTCATGCAACTCAATGCTTTGGATGAGCTCTGAAAGAATGCCCTGCAACACACTAAGATGATACAACATCAGAGAATAAGGTGGCATGATAAATACATTAAGGAAAAGAAATTCAAAGCAGGAGATTGGGCTTTGCTTTATTACTCACAATATAAAGACAGTTCAGGAAAACTACAAACCAGATGGTTGGGTCCATATGAGATAGAGGAGGTATTCACCAATGGTGCTATTCAATTAAGGACCATTGATGAGGTCCGATTCAAGCTACTAGTCAATGGGCATCACCTAAAGCTCTATTCTAAACCCATTGACAAGGAAACATTTCTGAGACAGTTCGAAATTGAGCAGGATGGTAGCAATCCTGCAGCCAAAGGAATTGAGCCTAGGCTCAAATTTTTGGGCCATGCATAAAAGTGCATACCAAATCATAATAAAGGGGTTATCTAATAAGATCCCCATTCCATTCATTCACTTCATCCACAATCCGTACTCACTCTCTCTCTTCCACATCATCCACCTGTCATTTCCCATATCATTCATGTTTCTCCGTGTCACTTATTGCAATGAAGAAGGAAGTCACATCAGATAATTACGATGATTCTCTCCAGGAATGCTCCACTTCATTTTAAGATTGCTTCAGTTACTTTATTTATTGCATTTAATTTAGTATTAATTGGAAAACAATTTCCTATATGGTTGCCATTTCCTTCAGCTCATTTGCACGATTGAGCACGTTTTTTTTTCTTCACCACATCCTTAATATCGCCGCCATAAGCTTGTCCCGTCAGTTGTCAAGAACCCTCAATATATGAAACTTGTAATTATTAATTAAACAGTCTTTCCTTCTTGTAATAATGAACCTAAATGTATTTCAATTATCCATGATTAGTCTCTCCTAAAAAAGATTGCATGATCACATTGTTTTCCCTATTTTTTTGTCACTTTTGAAAAGAGGTTCAAAAGTTTCAATTGAGGGGAGGGGCAGAGTGCTGTAGAATTGCAGAAGGGTTCATTAATTGGGTTACATGAAGTTCAGTTGGAAAAGCTAGGTAAGCATTGCTTAATGCATTTAATTACAGAAAACCAAGGAAATGGGAGGTTAGCTGATTCGGCATGAGCCTACAGACCATAGCATCCTGTTGCAAGATGTGTTGCATGTGTAACTATTCAGACAATATGGGTGGCTCAATTACTTCCTAAAGCTCAAAAATTTTAATACAGACATTGCAGAGGAATTCACAAGGACATTTCATGATGGGGAAGCAAAAGTTAGAGGCATAACAGTTAATGCCTCAATTGATAGAATTGCTGAGGTAACAGGATTACCTCAAGTCAGAGAACCATTTCCTAGAGGAAGAGATGCAAGAAGCGCCAAGGCTGAGTTCACTCGGCCAAATGACCCTCCTCTACGGGTAGGTAAGCAAGGTGTGCAAAGAATGAGTCTGCCGTAGGACTGGGTGTCACGAGTAGGGTATATCATCAAATACATAACCTGTGAAGGTAGGTTTTCAGTCCTGCATTCTCATCACTTCAAAATTTTGTCTCATTTACGCCATGGATTGTTGATGAATATCCCCAACTTTCTTTACAATTTGCTATCCAACTGTGCTGCTGAATTTAAAAAGGGTAGGGTTAACTCTGTATCTCACCACTGCCTTATTAAATTGCTTGTTGAAAAATCCGTTCAAGACGCATTAGGAATGACTTGGGAGGAATTCATGGTCCCATTCAACCCTAAAATTCAAAATGCATGACCTAGGGGTGAACCTCTTCCCTTTAAGCAACGAACCTCCCAGTCTGCAAGCCAAACCTCTGCTACTATGTCCTCTTCTCAGGAATCATCCAGTTCACAGGATGATATTCCTCTTTTTGAAAGAACTCCCAAGTAGCCGACACAAGGTCCTATGAAAATTCATGAGCTGTCTCCCAAGGATAGGAGAGGAAAGTCACTTGTTGTAGCAACCCCTAAGCCTGTAAAAAGAAATAAAAAGGGAAACTTCTCTGTTCCTGTAGCAAAACCTTCCAAAAAGCATAAAACAATTCCTACTTCCATAAGAAGGAGTTCTAGGCTCTAGAACCAGGCAGCTCGCCAATCACTTAATACTACTCCTGCCACATCGCCTTCAGATCCTTTTAGTCCTGAACTGAGAGAAGAAGAACTTGTTATCGAGGAGGTTGTGAGTATATTTGAAGGGGCTGGCTTGAATAAGTTGGCTACCATTGTAGAGTAGCTAGAGGAAGATATGGAATATGATGAGAAGGAAGAAAAGCCAGTTGTGTTTTTGTCAAAAGAAGAGCAAGTTAAGGTGGATGTGTTTGAAGAAGTACTAGAGACACATGCAGTGTGCTATAATAATAGACCACCACTCCATGTCACAAACTTTGCTATAGGAATGGCATGTTTTCAAGAACTTCAGCAACAACAGATTGCTTCTACACTTGAAATTGAGAGACTACAAAGGATAATCCAGAACAAGAATTTGGAAATTGCTAACTTGAATGACACTCTCAACTAGTTGGTAGAGCTGGTTCCACAACTGATGCAATGTCATGTACCTTCACCTGTCTACACAATGTATCTCAAGGAGCTGTATTTGAACTTCCAACTAATTAGAGTCTGGAAAGGTAAGAATCCTTCTTTGGATACCCCTGAGGAATTTTATGAAGCATACAGGGATTCACCTCTGCACATCAGGAACCTCCTATGTGAATTTTATCTGCGTTGTATCCCAGGATAAGGAATGGAATCCTTTATGTTATGTCGGTGATATTCATATCAACGCTCTAATCTCCTGGATCACCAATGAAATAAGCAAAGGAGAACAATTTGATAGCCATATGTATGATGAAGTAAATATGCCATTGCCTATAAGAAATGAATCTAGAAATGGAATGGGTATTTACTTTGATTGGAAAAAATTGTGGAGAGATGAAAGAACCAGGCCACTGATTGAGCCTTTAAGACAAGAGGTATTTTCTCAATACTCCCAAATTATAAATAGTGATTTTAATGCTGCAACCCTGCACATTTAGAATAGATGGGAGCATCTTTCATTTCAATTAAAGAAAGCAGAACCACATACTCCCAATACCTTATATGCAGCAACTAGAAGGGCAGAGAGGTACATGAGGAATGCCAGAACAAAGAAGGAGAATTGGTTGCCCTTGGTTATGTAGCCGCCTATTCTCCTATGGCCATTATTGGCTATACAGGGGGATAACAACACTTATAACAGAAGTTCTGAAGATAATAGATGGCAAAGGCTAGAGGCAATGCGAGCTCACTTTTGGAGTTTCTAGAATGGTGAATGTGGACAACAACTGAGTGCAGATCTGAGAGAGTTTTCCAAAAGAAGGAATGCTATACTTGCTCAAGGGTCCAACAAGTAGTTGGTTGAGGGGAGTGATGAGCCAAGTCTTTGGCACATTTTGATCATACTTTTATAAATACTTTACTATTTTTATTATGCTAAAACAAACATTCAGTCTGTTTATGGGATAGGATATAGACCTTTTTATGACTTAAATATGATGAGTATATTATGATAAGAAGTCCCATGATTATTACCTTTAATGTTTTATTAGTCTGATAAATACTTTATGGCTTTTTGTGATCATAAACCTTCCTGTAGCCTCCACTACCAAAACTTCTTGCAGCCATATTTGAAACAATGTTTGCCTTAGTTTAATACTTAATGAATGAATGAATAAAGTAATGGATTGTCTTAAAGGATGAATGTGTTGAGCTAACCTTCTTCCTTAGGAAAAGATGGCGAGATATTTTGTAGGTACCACGATTGAAGGAAGGGAATTCAATTTCCACTTGAAGAATTGAAGACCAAATCCATAAAGACTGGTTCAACAACAAAAGATGAGGAGACAGTTTCAACTCATCTGCCAAGCAGGGAGAGTGTTCCAGAAATCTAGGCCAGACGTCTTGGTGGTGCATGAATCTAGGATGATGGTGCTTTAAGACTGCTAAACCAATTTGACTTAGTTCTTACATTGTCATTCACCTCTTTACTTAAGTTAGTTAAATGTAATAAATTCCTCCCATTTTATAAGGGAAGGTTGGTTAGTAGTTAGGATCAATTTTCAATAAATAGCCCATTCTCCTTCAAAGAAGGGGCTGGCTAAGAAAATCGCTATTGTAACACACTTTTAGTCTTAGAAATTTAGCCAAGAGATTGTGCCATGTACTTTTTTACATTGAATCAATAAAGCTTATGAAGTTTTTCACCTAATCTGTTGTCTAATTTTGGCACTACTTAAGGGGGCCCACTTAGGGAACTGTCCATACTTTTATTCTGCAAGTTAGAATAGTTTCATTTCCCTTCATAGAAGTTAATGTGACTATTCCTGCAGCTGGCAGAAACACAGAGCTGTCAACTGTTTCTGCAGCCACTAGGAGCAGAATAGGTTATCTTTCGAGTTTTTCATTTCCAAAGCAAAGTTAAATAGTAAAGTTGTTTTCAGTACTTAAATTCTAGTATAAGGCATTTTAGGAATCATGCATGTCTGGAAGGGTGATTAGTGCATATTTTGTGCTGTCCCATTTCAAGTTTACGTCCTTGGGTTGATAATTAAATAAGGTTCTTTAGTAGGTCATGACTATTAGTTGTGATGTTTAATCCCTGAGTAGAGGAATTCATGTTCCTAGTTATTGAGTTGATTAAAGAACACTACAGGGTTCACCAAAATGTAAGAAAATTGTTGTTGCTAGGGTTTAGGACATAGGACAACAATCTTCTACACTCCACATTTAAGGAAAACCCTAGAGATCTCAATCCAAGGTTGAAGTAAGGGAAAAAGATCTTGAAATAGGGCTATCCTAGGGTATGATTAAGAGATAAAGAGGGGTTCATCACCAAGATAGGGCTCGGAAAGATTAATGAAATACAAGACCTAATTATGAAACTTAATGATATGCAAGACCTAATTAAGTGACCTAAAAATGCAAGTAAATCATAACAGAAAGCTACAAAATTAGAAGTGTACACCTGGAAACCTATAAAGGCTTGAATAAGGACTTGAAATGATGAATACAATGATTTTAATGTTGAGAGGGACTCATACGCCAATCTAGGTGATTTAGTCCTAGATTGGGTTTTCTGCACCAAAATTGGAATTTGACAGTGTTGATTATGAATCTATTGAAACCTTGAAAATTGGCTGTACTTAGACTCATACGCCCAAGGTGGCATATCAGTCCCAGTGTGCTTTTTCGAAGGGTTAAGATATGATTTTGACCTCCAATCTCTTCTCTTTTTGCCACACTTTTTTTTGAGATCTGGAACCCTGATTTCAGACTTGTAGAAGACTTTCTGTGACCTTGCAAGTGAGGAGACAACTCCAACAACTTCCCTCAAGCTTGTAACCTAATCTTCAAATATCCTTCATACTCCAAGACACCTAGATTTGCAATCACACATGTAAAGAGGAGAAAAATTGTTTTTTTTTTTTTAGTGGAAAGGGGTTTGCCTTAGTCAAACCCCATTTTGGTAATCAAACCTTGAAATGAAATGAAATTGGAAAAGAGAATAATGAATGAATAAAATGTAATGTTGCAAATCACCCAACCCTAGCAATAAAGTGCTGCAAAAATGCATGAAATGGATCCAATGGATGTGGATCTTGACTCTTGCTTGAATGTGATAGATCTTGAGTTGAATGCTTGCTTGAATCATAAAACACTACATTGCAATTGTTAGGCTCAAAAACAAACATGATGCATGGTGACTTTGACATGATGCTTGATGCTTGAAGAATGCTCTAAAACACTTGATAACCCTTTAAGACTCTTGAATGCTCTTGTAAACACTTGAATGCTCTTGTGAACTCTAATTTTGTATAATGCATGAATACTTGAAGGCTTAGGATGATCTCTTGAATGCTTAGGTGAAAATGAGTGAAATAACGTTGTACTTATACTTGTTTATGCTTAATGTCTCAAAATTACAACATTACAAGCCAACATAAGATCTAGGAGAATAAAATACCGTCAAGAATTTGAATTAAAATTTAATTTTGGGCCACACGAGACTCATACTCCAGAAGTGGCATATGAGTCCCATTAGGCGTTAATTATGGGACAAATTTCAAAAATGCTTAAAAAGGTGCAAAACCTAGATTGGGACCCAAAAACCTAGGTGGGACTCATACACCCAAGGTGGAATATGAGTCTCATATCACTAAATCTGGGCCACACAACTTTAAAACATTTGAATTATGATTAGATGTTGATTTATGTCAGGATAATCCTTAGAAAGATGCATTAATTAAGGCTTACAAATGCAAAATAAGGCCAATTAGAGCATAAAGAAGCCCAATTATTTATGAAAACCCTAGAAAAGTGTGAAAGTGTGTTACAACACTTTACAACACTCTAAATAAGGTACAATTAAGTCCATTTAATTCATAACAGCCCAAGGCCTAATGTGAATGTGTCAAACACATTACAACACTAAATCAAGACAACATTAATGCTCAAAAAAGGAGGGCCCAAACAAGTAAGGAAAAGTAAAGGGATACTTTTTCTATTGCCACATTTAGCCCCCACTTTAGTGAGAGGATGAGCTTGCTTTAAAATCACACTAAAGTAGATAAACATGCATCGAGAAGGGTCCAAAGGCACCAATTTCAGTAAGATAGGATGACAACAATCAAGAGGGGTGATCAAACCCCCAGGATCGATATCCTATGGCAAACCAACATAGGCACAACAAAATGCACATGAAAAATGATATGAAGAGCAACAACAAGGCACAAGCATACACTGCCAAAGATAAGGAGAAATAAAAAGAAAGAAAGGGGGGTGGATCAAGCCTCGACTATTTGTCAATCGCAATGTGGATCAGATCTAGGTTGTTTGTCCAAAAAATACACTCACTCTGAGGTAACATAGCTCTAGGTTGTTCATTGGGTGAGTAATCCAAGAAGGTGAGACACATACAAATGTGGCCAATATGTGCTCACACACACACAAGTGGCTAAGGGAAAATCATGCCTTGAATCAACTTCTCGTCAAACTATACCAAAGCTATACCTCCTGATAACTTTGATAAGGTGCAACACACCAATGAACTTCGAGCTTCGTGAGGCAAGAAAAACTTTGTATGCTTGGAACTCATGAAAAAATAAGATGGCTCCATAGGCATGCAAGGTGTGTTATGCAAGGTGATCATATAACCAAAATTTTGTAAATGAAAACTATAAAGAATGCTCAAAGGAGTCTTTCTTAGTTCATGTGAGGTCTTAACTTAGGGGACATTGTGCCTAATGTCTCCAAGAGAGGATCAATCAAAGAATTAAAGATTCACAACTTAGGGGATGCAATGCTTCACATCAAGCCACTAAGAGGAATGCAATATGCTAAGATAGATCATGCTCTTGAGGGACATCACACTCAATGCCAATCAAAAAGAAAAAAATGCATTGCATGAAATAAGAAGATTACACCATGAAACATGAAGAAGAAAAATGCAAAAGAATAATGACAATGCATGCCCCCATTTTAAAGAAATTGCTAAACACCATGTTGTGAGTAATTACTTTAAAGTAGCAAATAATAAATGCTAACAATAAAGAAGACGTGAGAGCTAATTTGGAAAGCCCTATGCCAAGTCATGTTTCCAAATAAAGCTATGTCATGCAAAAGAAAAGAGAGGGGTTGCCCTAAAAAATGAAACTCCAAACACATGAGGGATCTATGGATTTGGGGTTAGTATGTTCTTACTACCATGTTTTTAGAGAGCTCAGAACTGTCATCATTCTCCAAATACTCATAGAACTTGAAGAATGACACAAAAAGAGTGAAAACAATGAAAAACCTTTTGGGTCAACATGGAAGAGACATGAATGTCTCGATGCCTTGCGTCATCCCCAAAAGGAAACAAAAAACAAAGAAAAGATAAAGGAAAAGCTTCTGGGTCAACATGGAAGAGAAATGAATGTCTCGACGCCTTGTGTCTCCCCAAAAGGAAAACACAAGACAGAAAATATAAAGGAAAATATTTACGACATAAAGAAGAATGAAGGTACAAATAGAGGAATGTCACAAAGAGAGAGAACATCAAACATAACAGTACGAGGGATCACATCACGCGCATGCAATTAAAAAAAAGACAATGAAAAAGCGATAATGCAAAAGACTAGTAAGGCACATGCAAGTCAACCTAAAGCAGGTCATCTACATCCCAATCATGTTCATTGGATGCTGAAGGTGGACAAATAGCCAAAGGGACAATAGAAAGTGCAGAACTAGGTTCATTACTAGGTTCAACACTATTCTTAGGAGAATTTTCGTTTAAGCTCATGGAAGAGGAAAACAATGTATTCAATTCATTATGCACCTCCTCATCAATTTTGGTAATCTCCTCATCATCATCTAAATTAATCATAATAAGAGGTCGAATGATAATGTCCAAGAAAGGGTTAAACTCTTGTTGCAGTTGCATTATAGGATCATTTTGTTTTGGGGAAGGGGTAGACTCATCATGCATTGCTTCAGACGAGTTTGGGTCTTGATTTTCTTTGTTTATTTCTTCATTTAACTTGCAAGCAAGGGCACAACGTCTACGCCTATGATTTCTAGAACCTTTGTTTCTTTTAGTTCAATTTTCAAGTTGTGTTTGTGTAGGAGCAAGTTGATTAACCATAGGTTTCTTTTCTTCCCCAAGGGGAGGAACAAAAGGAACCGCGAGAGGTTGCTGGACCACTTTCTCTTTGACTTTGTAAACTTGTTTTATTCTAGGTGTGACGAGATTTTTTTCATTGTCTCTTGGTCTTTTGTAGGAAATGGGTGAAGGTTCTATCTTAGGTGGGTTTTCTGTTTGGCATATCTTTTGGTTCAATCATGGTTTCATCAAGGATGGTAGGCTCAGTCGGAGGATGGGGCATGTTTTGAAGGAAAAGTTTTTCTATGCATTTCGCCTTGAAATTTTGGTAGGATTTGAAAAAGAATTCCTCGTGAGGTTTTATAGGTTCCATAGGCTTGGTCCAAAATAAATCTAAGGAAAAATTTCTACGGGTAGACAAAGGGTTGAAACCACTATGATGCATAGTGAGAATTTCATTGTCAAAAAGGAACTTTAAGCATTTATGCACAACCGAAGGGACTACATTCATGGAACAAAGCCATGGATAGCCTAGCTTCACATAAAATTGGTTCAACTACTGGATAATGGAGAATTTTCATCACATGGGTTCACCAAAATGTAAGATAGAAAATTTTCATTGCTAGGGTTTAGGACAAAGGACAACGATCTTCTACGCTCCACATTCAAGGAAAACCCTAGAGATCTCAATCCAAAGTTGAAGTAGGGGAAAGAGATCTTGGAATAGGTATGTCCTAGGGTATGATTAAGAGCTAAAGAGGGGTTCACCACCAAGCTAGGGATTGGAAATATTAATGAAATACAAGACCTAATTATGAAACTTAATGATATGCAAGATCTAATTAAGTGACCTAAAAATGCAAGCAAATCATAACAGAAAGCTACAAAATAAGAAGTGTGCACCTGGAAACCTATAGAGCCTTGAATGAGGACCTAAAAGGTTGAAAACACTTATTTTAATATGAAGTGGGACTCATACACTAGTTTGGGCAATTTAGTCCCAGACTAGGTTTTCTGCACCAAAATTGGAATCTGATAGTGTTGATTTTGAATCTACTAAAACCCTAAAAATTGGCTGTACTGGGACTCATATGACCAAGGTGGTGTATTGGTCCCAATGTGCTTTTCTAGAGGGTTAAGATCTAATTTTTCCCTCTAATATCTTCTCTTTCTGCCAAACTTTGTTTCCAAATCTAGAACCCTAATTTTGAACCTGTGGAAGACTTTTCGTGACCTTGCAAGTGAGGAGACAACTCCAATAGCTTCCCTCAAGCTTGTAACCTAATCTTCAAATATCCGTCATGCTCCAAGACACCTAAATCTACAATCACACTTGTAAGGAGAAGACAAACTATTGTTTTGTTAGTGGAAAGGGGTTTGCCTTGGTCAAACCCCATTTTGCTAATCAAACCTTGAAATGAAATGAAATAAGGAAAGAAAATGATGAATGAACAAAATGTAATGTTGCAACTCACCAAACCCTAGCAATAAAGTACTGCAAACATGCATGAAATGGATCCAATGAATGTGGATCTTGACTCTTACTTGAATGTGATAGATCTTGAGTTGAATGCTTGCTTGAATCATAAAACCCTACATCACAATTGTTATTTCAAAAACAAACATGGTGCATGATGACTTTGACATGATGCTTGATGCTTAAAGAATGCTCTAAAACACTTGATAATCAACCCTTGAAGACTATTGAATTCTCTTGTAAACACTTGAATGCTCTTGTGAACTCCAATTTTCTATAATGCATGCATACTTGAATTAAAATTTAATTTTGGGACACATGGGACTTATACGCCAAAAGTGGTGTATGAATCCCATTAGGCATTAATTATGGAATTTTTTTTAAAAATGCTTAGAAAGGTGCAAACATAGATTGGGACCCAAAAACCTAGGTGGGACTCATACGTCCAAGGTGGCCTATGAGTCCCATATCACTAAATCTAGTCCACGCAACTTGAAAACATCTAAATTATGATTGTATGTTGATTTATGTTAGGATTATCCTCAGAAAGATGCATTAATTAAGGATTGTGGATGCAAAATAAGGCCAATTAATGCATAAAGAAGCCCAATTATTTATGAAAACCCTAGAAAAGTGTGAAAGTATGTTACAACATTTTGCAACTCTCTAAATAAGGTACAATTAAGTCTATTTAGTTCACAAGGGCCCAAGACCTAATGTGAATGTGTCAAACACATTACAACACTAAATCAAGGCAACATTAATGCTCAAACAAGGAGGGCCCAAACATGCAAGGAAAAGTAAAGGGATACTTTTTTCGTTGCCACAATATATATACTATTAATATATATGTGTGTGTGTATCCCACATTATATATATAATGTTTTTAAGTTATATATTGATAGTGCATAGTATCTATCTTAGCACATATTATAAGGTGTTGCATTTGTATAAAGGAAAGCACATAATTTAACATTGTTGTTAACATATTTTAATGAAAATGTATATAGTGAAGTGCATAAATATATGGTTGTAATGTTTATTTTGTTGTGGCTAAAAACTACGCATAAAGCAAGTGAAGACTAAGTCAAATGCAGACTTATTTACCTTGCAATAAGAATAAGTCTTGGCAATGCTATCTTTTGGAGCACTAAGTCATGAATATGTGGCACCAAGTTTGTAGTGTGTAAATCCAATAAGAAGTCTAAAACATGTGCCATGTACAAGTACTACATTTGGATAAATGTTAAACTTAGTTAATCAAGTGTTGGCAGAAATATGAGAGGGTAGTTGACTTGCAAACTTAATAGGAAACCTATAGCTTGTCATTGTTGTCCCTTGACTTAGTAAAAGTATCATGTTGTCTCATTTAAAGAGGTTGACTCAACCATTGGAAAAATATTGACTGTTATATGTTGCAAATTTGTGAGTTAATTAGCTAAGTCGTTGCATGTGAATAGGAAGGTGGCATAATTGCTAGCTAATTTGTAACCTTTGGTTGCTCAAATTTTACTATATATAGAAGTGCCCTTACTATCATTTATTACACTTTTCATTTTGATTTATCCATCATAGACTAGTTACCTGGCTTTGGACCTAAAGCCAGACGATTTTCTCAACTTAGGGTAGAAATGGATAATCTGGATGATAAGTGTAAATTCATAGGAGATGTTTGGACTCCAATAAGGGGGTATGAATTGTTTAATTTTCACTATCATTGGTGAAATCATTTTAAACTAGTATGCAACCCATGGAAGCTTAACTTGGGAAAATTGGTGTGCCCTAATGTATTTGTAGATGCAGAATTGATAAAATTGCTATTGGTTCATTATAATTCAAAACTCAAAGCTATATGTGACCCGTAAGGGAAACCACAAATACATTTATCAGAGGATGCAATAGGGGAGGTTTTCAATTTGGAAGGGGTTTGCACTGAAAAGATCATTTGTGAGGAGTTGGAAAAGGAGTTCTGGAGAATGGACACAATTTATAAGGGTTGGATGTTTCCAATTCACAGGATTAGACAAGACAGTAATCCAGTTCCTTTACAAGATAGTGATGGACCTCCTTTTCATGTTGACCTATTTGAACCTTATATAAAATACACTTAATTCTGAGTGGGCCAGGTATTGGGAATGGATGTCCTGGAATATATGTCAATTGTGCCTATGCTAATATTAGTAGATATCCAGTACCACAATTCTAGGCCATTTGATTATGCCTCATACATTTCTAAGGGGCTTGATTCTAGATTAATGGCAATCAAGGGCATAGCCTCTATCTTTCACCTCAAGAATTATTCATTGTTGATTCATATAGTGTTATATTTTGGACAAGAGTTAAGATTGTGGCCCCAAGAATTGAGAATTTATCAAATTGATAAGGAAGGTGCAACATTATCTGTCTAATTATGGACTGCTATTTGGGATAGTAGATTTTCCAACTCTAGTTTTGTTCATTTTGAAGAATATTTTGTGAAGACATTGTACAAATTGTACAATCATCCATGTAATTATTCCTTATCTGAAGAGATAAAGAGGTTTCTTCGGCCAAAGGATTTCAACGGGCTGATTAGTCATAATTGGGAGATTGGTATTGCTTGGAGGGAGCCACTATGATTAGAGTTTACGGATTTGAATATGCCCCATTCATTTTGCCAAGAATAGTCCCGAACAAAATTGCATATTTTGAAATTGTCAAACAGATGGATTATTCCAGTGTTATGAATCTTAGCTCCTTTGGGAAGCATTCTTTCATGCCTAGTACATTGTGCTTTGGTGATTTTACTGTGTTGGCCAAGGAAGGATACAATTTGATCCTTGAAAAATTGTTGTAGTACAATATGAAGAGAGGACCATCTAGAAAGAACTTCGACCCAGAAGGATATATTAATTCTGCTAAAATAAGGATAAACTTTGGAGGGTATCAACATGTGCCCTATCATTTTGATGATATGATTCAAAATTTGGATGAGGAAGAAGCATAGATGGTGGTTGAAAGATATAATCAGAGGCTGCAGGATGCATAGTTGTTGTCTTCTGGGGAGGAGGCATTTGAGGATAAAATGCCACAAGGCCAACCAAGTAAAATATCTAGATTAATAACTCAACATTATACTTTCCCTACCAGAGAATTGAATACTGAAGAGAATGAAGAGGCAGATACAAGGCATGTAGAATACAAATCATTTGTGTCTAATGGTGAGTTTGTTAATTCCCCGTAGTTTAAAGCATTTTTGTATAAACAAAAGGGAAAAGAAATAAGGGAAAAGGTTGATAATATTACTTTAGGTAATGAAGAGCAATTGCTGAATGATTTAAGGAAGTGTGTGGATGAGGAGATAATGGGTATGACCCCTTAAAAGGGGAGGAAAATGTTTGAAAATGCCGGTGTCATGATCTTTCTTGGGCTTGATCCCAATTTTGCACTTATCTTTGATAGTTTCTTAAAAGACAATAATGCTACACACAAGCTTACTCAAGAAAATGTAACAAAAGTTTATACAAGATCTAAATACAATATAGATGAAGGATCATTAATGATTTGGGCCTTATATCCACCCCATAGGAAATTAGTAGTTATTGACATTGAAAAGGCATTCGGGCATGTCATGAATTTAAAGGTTGGAGAGGCTGATCCTGTGGCTACAACAAAAATTGGAATTAATATTGTAAAACTAAACAAGGCCCAAATTCAAATGTTGATTAAGGAAAGAGAAATGTACAAAACAAATAATGAAAGGATGTTGAGAGAAAATGATCGCCTAAAAGATTTGGTAGGTGTTACAACGAAGTCAACCAAGATGCTTACTCAAGGTGAAATCTCTCAGTCAAGAGATCATTGGGAAGGATCAAGCGCTTACTCCCAAGGAAAATATGATGCAATTGTAGCAATACTTAAGAAAAGGCAGGCCAGTTTAACATCTTGGTTGAATAAACTCTGGGGAAAATATTCACATACCCTTACTGCATTAAAAGAACATGAAAGGATGGATGGACAGATTATGGAGAAGTTTCAAGAAACAAATCATAGAGATGTTTCTAATAGTGTAGCAATTGAAGCTACAAATCATATTATGAATAAACATCAAAATTTTTATGAATAATTGCAAGGGGATGAACAGGGATTGATAAATGTTGCCAAGAAAACATTGATTACATTCTCTGATGATAGAGGGAAACTAAAATAAATGACCAGATGGAAAGGTGAGAGTGAGTCAATACTACATGAAATCTTGAAGATAGCTACTGCGGAGGACACAACATTGGAGGAGGCAAGCGAGCAAAATGAGAAGATGATAAAGATGGAGATCACAATCCAGAACCTAGTTGGAGGTGCAGATACGTACAAACGCCGAGATTATTTGGATCGCCTATCTAAAACTTATTTGTGGCTTAACAAAGCTTGATTATCTTCTAATCTGTTATTGTTTAAACTTATAATATTTCTAAAAGGACGTGTCCTTTCGAGTTTTGATGTATAAATATTTGTTTCGGTAGCGAAACAGAAACATAGATAGAATATCGAAGATAAGATAGAGTAGGAAAATGATACAATAGAATATAATGTTTCACAGATATGAGACTATGATGTATGTTTAAGATTATGGAGATATCAATGAAAATCATTTAATGTGGTGGCTTATTTCTAGTGTCAATTTTCTGTTGTGTTCATTGAAAGTGTTACTAAAGTTGTCTCTAAGGTTGGTGCTTTCTGATTATTTAAATTGATATAACAAGTTTATATTCATTTTATTAGCATACATTTTATGTGTCTGTGTGGTTGATTAATTGGTTTTTTCAAGAAAAGATTAAATCCTTTTAATTGATCATAGTAATCAGGGTAGTTCATTTGGATAATTAAGAAGAACTTGGTAGTCATAGTCTTGCATGTTTATACAAGTTATAAACTAAAATATATGCCGAATGATTTGAATGTTTTCCAAAAAGAAGTTGCTCATTTAAATTTCATTTGACTCCCCATACCAAATAAGGCACTAGTCTCTACATTATCATCATTTAGTTTCATTCATTTTTTACATCTGTTAACTGAACATATTAGGTTTTAGTTTTAATATTGCTATACAATTTATACCAAATCCAATTTTATTTGTCCACTCCCATTTTCCATTGTGGGAAAAACACTTCAAAAGAGATAAGCACATGTCAAGTCTACCTTATTCATATAGGTACACCCGCTTAGGTCTAGCAACACCTGAAGAGTAGAATGTCTAAACCATTTGGCCTTGTTTGTTACTTTAAAACGTACCAAGAGATTGGCAACCTCTTGAGGTATTTTACCTGCATTTTTGAGAGCTAACAAATTGGTGACTTTATTGGGGACAAACATCAGAAAATCTGCTTCCAGCCTATCCATCCATAGAGTCAATACAGTTGTAAAATCGGTCTTTAACCAAAGGTACACAATTTTTTCATTTGCACTCCCCATCCGAGTCACACACTTAACAAATTGGCGACTCCGCTGGGGAATCAACTCAGAATCAGGGCCTTAATCATAGAGTCATAAACCTTGTATAGACTCTATTGGGAATAAGAAATATCAAACACTTTCTCACGTTTAAGAAAGTGAGTGGCGACTCTGACAAAAAAATTGCAACATGAATGGAAGAAGATCCCAATATAAAGGGGGTCCTCATGGAGGTCCTACTGGTAAGAGTAAGTGGACACACAAAGATGATGAGGTTGATAGGAGTAAGGGAATAAATGAGGAAATGCGCATAACTAACAAAGACAAAGCACCAAGATCACATTGTGAAACATATGATCGTTATGATACATGGAGAGATAATTCAAGTGCAGAACCTTGTACCCTTGAGGAACAAAGGAATCCTTTTTATGATCCTCAGAAACAGGTTGAGTTTAATGCTAAAATTGAAGTTGAATGAATCAGATATCAACAAGAATATGATCTAAAAATGGAGGGTAATCAGAATGGACCTATTGATCATGAAAGTGCTCAAGAAAATTATGAATCTTTAACTCATGAAGAAGTAAAAGCACAGTTTGAGTTTCATAAACTAGATGTAGAAAGATTAAAAGCTGAATAGGAAAATGCCCAAATGATACAAGCAATTAGAGACATCAAATTGCAAAAAGCCCAAATTACTGTTCCGACAGCTAGTTTTTCAAAATATTTACCACCACATAAGCAGGGAAATAATAATGGAGGGCCTTCTGATCCATCAAAAGTTCTTCATAATTAGATAGGAAATCAATACAAACAACCAAACCATCCACCGCATATTCCCTCACAATATACAAACACCCAACCACCTCTTGGTCAACATTATGTGCCACATCTTCATACACAATACAACAATCTCATGTACCAATATCAGTACCCACCTAACCCTCCCCCTCATCAATATACAACAATGATCAGACAATTTGACTTGACAGGGTTTCAATTATACCCTTACCCTATGGATGGCAGCTGGAGAAGTCTGGTTCCTAAGTTTACAGGGAGTAGTGCAATTATTATTGAAGATCATTTAAGGAGTTTCAATGCCTTCATTAAAGATTTGGACGTGCCTTATGAGGATTTACATATGAGGCTATTCATGATGTCACTTATTGAAGAAGCTAGGGATTGGTTCAACAGCCTACCAACAACCTTTGTTAATTCTCTCCAAGAATTTTAGGATAGATTTCTTGAACAATATGAGAATCTAAGTGCACCAGATGCTGCTTTTCATGAAATAATGCGGATTTAGAAAAATCAGAATGATTCAATTTATGATTTTAATCGAAGATTCAACAAATTGTAAAATAAAATACCTCCTGGATCAAAGTTGCTAGACTCTGTAGCATTGAGTGTTTATTTGAATGTGTTTGATCCAAAAATAGGGTATGAGCTAAGGAATAGGTTCTCAAGAGATTTGGCTGAAGCCCAAAAGATAGAATTAACAATTGAAAACAATAGGAAAGTTGCTGGGATAATCAGTAAAAGAGACAACCCTAGGGTTCCTCAACAAACCAATAATTATCAATACAAACAGTAGAACACATACATAAGTGAAAGGCCTAGGTTACATGACATGCCCTATAATACAAATTGGAAGGATGGAAAACTTGTAACAGATAGGCTTAGAAACAAAGAAACTCCTGATCCATTAAGGAAGAAGGGAACATATATGGTTAATAACAATTATTTTTGTGCAATTTGTGATAAGCCACATTCCCTAGATTATTGTGTTGTAGCCCAAAGAATACAAGAATAAGGAATGATAATGGGAAATAGTGGAGAAGATCACATAGTATATTTGACTTCAAATAATTTTCACCGTGTTGAGGAGAAGTACTCATCTTTAGAGGATGAAGGTTATGAGTACGATGTTTCAAATCAAAGGTACAATGTCCACATGGTTGAATAACAGGTTCTTTTTGACTCTAAAGAAGATTATACAAAACCACATTCTATTGAGATGCCTACTCAGTGCAGTATGAGGAAACTCATCGAAGAGGAGATAGATAGATTAACCATTGCTGTAGTTGAAGAAGCAAAGAGTAAGTACTGGCTAAGAAATAAGACAATGAATGAGAAGGAAGGTGTCCCTAGGGGAATATTTATGAAGGATGAAAAGGTGACACAAGGAGTTTCGAAGAAAACAAAAAATAAACAACATGATAAAAACAAATAGAAGCTTGTCCAAAAGGAGGAAGTTAAAGAGTTACACAAAGAAATGCAAAAGATTGACCAATTACGTAAAAAAGAAAAGGAAAAGAACACAGGAGAAACATCAGAACAAAAGATAATGATTAAGGTAGAGGGTTCCTCTTTTGACTTCAATCAAGCTTTATCTCAGGTAAAAATGTTTGTTCCACTACTTGAGATGATGAAAATTAAAGAATATAGAGACAATGCTATTCAATTAATAACAGATGGAAATGAAAAACATATAAATTATGAAAGTAAGATGGCCACTAAAACTATTAATAAGCAAGAGAAAGTGAATATCCCAGAAGTGTGCCTTAATAATGCATTATTAAGTCCCCCACAAGTTGATCCTTTTTTCACTACATTACTCATAAATAACAAATTGTTGAGGAATTGCATGATAGACTCTAGTGCTACCATAAATATTATGCCAGTAGGAGTTATGAAATAGTTTGGTATGTGGGTGGATACTAATGGAGGGAAGTGCTATGCAATGGATAACATACATGTTCCTGTGGTGGGTATTATGAAAGATGTTGAAGTCAAACTAGTTGATTATCCTCAGGTGGCCTATAATATAGCTATAACAGTAATTGACACCCCTCCTCAGTTTGGGATGCTTTTATCAAGGCAGTGGACGACAACAGTTGGGGGAAATGTCTAGTTTGATTTGTCTTATGCAACTATTCTAGTGAATGGTCAGGAAGTTAAGTTGTATAGAAAGCCAAGGATGAACCAAGTTGTTGATTGTGTACCTCAAGATCAAATCAATTGTTTCTGTGATGTGGATCTTGGAAATTTCAAGATAGAACCAGCCCAGCTAGAGTTAGTCAATACTGATCCAATTGAAAAGCATGTTGCACAAAACTGCAATGGTGTGTGGAAAATGTAATTTGATTGAGCATGTAGCCAGGAAGGTAATGGAGCAGGAATATTATTCATTTCACTTGAAGGAATTACATTTAAGTATTCATTTTTGCTAGCATTTGAATGTACTAACAACATGGCAGAGTATGAAGCCTTATTAACAGGTTTGAATATAGCTGTAAAACATAAAATCAAGTTACTAGCTATTCTAGGGGATTATGAGTTAGTTGTTTCACAAGTCAAATCAAAATATGCAGCAAAACATAAAAGATTGAAGCAATATAGGAATGTTGTATGGGACACAATAGAGTTATTTGATGCATTTTCTATTGAATGGGTAGATCGGTCGAAGAACACAATGGCATATTTTTTGACAAATGTAGCTCTAAGAAGGGATGACATTACACTAGTTGGAGTGTCACATATTGAGTTCAAAACGAGACCTACTGTGCCTGATAATATATATAGTTAGTAGGTTTTTAATGATGAAACTAATCTCCTAAAATTTCTTCACTGTATATATCAATATGAAGCCCAAGAAATTGATTTCAATGCCTTCGTTGAAGAAGTAGATGGGAAACAGACAGTATTTGGGAAGGAGGTTTTACAACTTAAAATTAATAAGCTTCCTAAAGGACTAGTGGCATTGGCGAGCATATATGATGGGAGTGATCGGTCCCTCATGAAGCAGACACTAGTGAAGGAGGACATTGAGGAGATCAACTTAGGGACTGAGATGGCACCAAGAAAGGTGTACATAGGGAAGAAAATAAGCCCGACAATTAGAAGAATTTTGATAGCATTACTAAGAAAATATAAACATGTGTTTGCATGGTCTTATGAAGATCTAAAAGCATATAGGGAAGATTTGTTTCAACATGAAATACCATTGAAGCTAGATGCAAATCCATTTAGACAGAAGCAAAGACCCATTAATCCAACATTGGAACCAAAAATGCAGGAAGAATTGGCAAAGCTCAGAGACGGTGGCATCATCAAACCAATCAGGCACTCAACATGGGTCTCAAACCTAGTCCTTGTGAGGAAGAAAAATGGAGATATCAGATTATGTGTGTATTTCAGAAATCTAAATATGGCATCCCTCAAGGATAACTATCCTCTACCCAATCTGGAGGCTATATTCTATAAGGTGACAGGGTGCGAGTTGTTATCTATGATGGACGGGTTTTCAGGTTATAACCAGGTTAAGGTTAAAGAATTTGAATAGTATAAGATAGCTTTTACGACCCCATGGGGAACATATGTATACATAAGAATGTCGTTTGGTCTCACAAATGCAGGAGCAACCTTCCAAAGAGCTATGGACGTAGCATTTGCAGACTTGATTAATGCTATCATGGTGGTGTATCAAGATGACCTTATTGCTTATTTAGAAAAGGCTGAAGATCATGTAGAACATTTGGAAAAGGTATTAGTCTGAACCCTAAAAAATGTCATTTTGCAGTCACAAAAGGTAAACTCTTAGGACATATTGTGTCAAAAGAGGGGATTAGAATAGATCCTGAGAGGGTTGAGGCCATAGATAAAGTTCCTATCCCTAAAACTGTTAAGGCCATCCAGTCATTCTTTGGATAGATCAACTTTGTTAGGAGATTTGTTTCTAATTTTGCTGAAATCATTAAACCCATATAAAAAATGTTAAGGAAAGGAAAAAAGGTAGATTGGACTGCAGAAGCATTAGATGCTTTTATATCAATCAAAAAAGCTATCAAGGAAACTCCTGTCCTTAAGTCCCTAGATTTTTCAAAACCCTTTCAAATATTTTCATTTGCTTCATTACACACCATAGTTGCTATTATTTTATAGAAAAATGAGGAGGGTCATGAACAACTTGTGTCTTTTTTTAGTAAGTCATTGCAGGGGTCAGAATTGAAATATGATATAATGGAAAAACAAGCTTTTGCATTGGTAAAAGCTACAAAGGTTTTCAGGCCATATCTTGTTGGAGCTAAGGTGATTGCCTATGTCCCTCATGTAGCTGTTAAGGATATTTTGACACAGTATGAGGTAACAGGAAAAATATGTAAATGGATTAATAAAATCCAAGAGTTTGATATGGAGATACAAATTACTAAACTAGTGACAGGTCAGGGTTTGGCTAGGTTAATGGAAAAAGTGAATATTGAAGCAAATCAAATTTGCAATATAGAAGAGGAAGAGAATGCAATTGCGAGCATTGAGCATACTCCTTGGTATGCAGACATCAAGCATTACCTTAAATACATGAAGTGTCCAGAAGGATTGAGTGATAGCCAGAAAAGAACTTTGAAGCTGCAAGCATCTAAGTATGTGTTCATGGATGGAGATTTGTTTTGGAAGAACAAGGACGTGATATTGTTGTTATGTTTGGATGAGTCACAAGCTAAGCATGTCTTAAGTGAAATGCATGAATGGGTTTGTGGAGGGAATTACTATGCAAAGACAACTGCACATAAAATTCTCAGGGCAGGTTATTACTGGCCAAAAGTTTTTAATGACTCCTTTTCATACGTAAGAAGATGTGAAGCCTGCCAGAAATTCTCTAGGAAAATGAAGTATTAGGGAGCTTTACCACTTAGGCCTTTGCAAGCTAAAGCCCCTTTTCATTAGTGGGGAATTGATTTCATTGGGGAGATACAAGAGAAATCAATTGGAGAACATAAGTGGATACTGGTGGCTACTAATTATTTTACCAAATGGGTAGAAGCAATCCCAACCAAGCAAATTACAAGTAAAGTTGTGACAAATTTTCTAATGGATAACATCATTACCAAATTTGGTACACCACTAAGACTAATTACTGATAATGGGATGTGTTTTAGATATGATGAATTCAGAAATTTTTGTAGCACATATGGCATTGCCATTTCTTATGTAGCTCCTTACCATCCGCAAGCTAATGGTCAAGCAAAGTCCAACAATAAAAGTCTTCTCAAGATTATAAGGAGGATGCTAGGTTAGAACAAGAAGGCTTGGGATTCAAAATTGAAACTGGCTGTCTGGGCTAATAGGATCACTATAAAAAAGGCAATTGGAAAGTCCCCATTTGAATTAGTGTATGGAAAACAAGCCAGGATGCCTTTACAAAATTTGTTACCAGTTTACAAGTTTATTCTTCAAGAAGATTTGGATATTCCAGAACCTATGGAGGAGAGAATGGAGCAACTAGCTGAACTTGATGAGATAAGGAGAGTAGCTCAGAACCAGAACATGAAGTTACAGGCACAAATGAAGAATTTATTTGATAGAAAGGAAAAAGATAGAAAATTTGAAGAGAATGATTTGGTACTGATGTGGAACGCAAGGTGTCAAGAGAAGGGCAGGCACGAGAAATTTGAAGCCTTGTGGTTAGGACCTTTTGTGGTTGTTGGAAAGAAAGGTGAAGATTCATATTATCTACAAAATATGACTGGTGAAGATCAGGAGTTGCCTGTGCATGGGCAATTTTTGAAGCATTTTTTTCTCTTGAGCAATACAGAGGATTAAGAGTTACCAATGCATGGAAAACTCTTGACAATCTTCTCAAAATTTTCTCTTCCATGCATAGTAGTCTAGGAAATAAAAGGAACAGGAATTTCCAGTACATGGACAATCTTGGGATTCCTTCTTTTAAAAAATAAGTCTTTCCATGTACAATAGTATAGGATCATACTCATGTCCATTCATTCCGTCTCACTCACTAATCCATCACCTTAAGTTTGGTCTGCTCACCCAGAAATCTGGATCCTTACAATGATCTCACAATCATTCATCCCCAGACGGAGCCACTATTAGAACTGTAAAATTTTGAAAATTTTACAGTTGATTATATTCATGAGTTTCCAAAATAGTCCTCACCATAAACACAAAAATCCTCTTTCCATAATATTTTGCTCATACTTTGTCATGTGGTTCTACAAAAATCCATATTGGCAAGAGAAGGTCAGGATCTCCCTGATCCATAATGCATTTTTTGCTAATATATATTTGTTGTAGTCTATTAGAAAGAATTTAGGAATGTCACATTGATCAGAATTTGTCTACAAGCACATATTGGCAGGACATAATTCATTGTCCCGGCGATAGAAAAATCATACCCACAAGAAAGTTATCATTGGAATAAGTCATAATGAATTCATATTTGTCTTATCAACTGACGCACAAGGAAACATATCAGCTAGACTAAAAGTCATCAGAGTGAAGTCTTATCGAATGCATCAGGTCTTGTCGACAAAGTGTAAGGGGACTCTATCAATGGTTATCAGGATGAAGATATGTAGTCTTGCCAACTCATATGTCTCACTGAATGTTGTTTTATTGGTGAGAAAGTAATTGTGTCTCGACAATCAGAAAGTATCAAGGGGTGTATCTTGGTAGGACATAATATAATCTATGGAACGTCTCCCCGACTTGAAATTTCGTAGTGATATACATAAGACCAAGAGGATAGCTATCGGTGAGACTCTAAATAAATATCGATGAGACTGCGGGACATTATAACGATATTCAATTTGTGATAGTCGGTAAGACTTCAGGGTGTCGGGGAGACTATAGGATGTTTTGACGAAAGGTTTAATGAACATTGCAAAAATTTATCTGCCTAGATTTGAAAATTTCTCACCGAAAATACATTTGATGTGATAGTATGAGTTTCAAAAAAAGACTTCACTTGTGCTTCAACTCGCACATTAATGGCGCGACAGAACATAACAAGGAGAATTCAATTGGAGACATTAGTGTGGAATTGCTAGTGGAAGAATTGGAGAGGTGAACAAGAACCAGGGCATTCCTTCGGTCTGAAGGCTTCAAGAAAATACAGTAAGTCCTTGCGCCTTAACTCCTCTAGTTTTAACTTCTGTAATTTTGAGAAAATGGAGTCTCCCAGCTTAGGAAAATCAAAAGGTAGAAAGCATGGTGAAAACAGTCAACCAAAAGGAAAAAAGCAGAAAACTGAGATAGAACATGAGGGCACTGAGTGAAGACTAAATCAAGACATCATAGACCAGTTACCTGGCTGTGGACCTAAAGCCAGACAATCTGCTCAGCTTAGGGTAGAAATGGATAAATTGGATGATAAGTGTAAATTCATAGGAGATGTTTGGACTCCAATAAGGGGGTATGAATTGTTTAATTTTCACTATCATTGGAGAAATCGTTTTGAACCAGTATGCAACCCATGGAAGCTTAACTTGGGAAAACTGGTGTGCCCTAATGTATTTGTAAATAAAAAATTGATAAAATTGTTAGTAGTTCATTATAATTCAAAACTCAAAGCTATATGTGACCTGTCCAGGAAACCACAAATACATTTATCAGAGGATGTAATAGGGGAAGTTTTCAATTTGGAAGGGGTTTGCAATGAAAAGATCATTTGTGAGGAGTTGGAAAAGGAGTTCTAGAGAATGGACATGATTTATAAGGGTTGGAGGTTGGAAATTCATAGGATTAGACAAGATGGTAAACTAGTTCCTTTACAAGATAGTGATGGACCTCCTTTTCATGTTGACCTATTTGAACCTTATATAAAATACACTTATTTCTTAGGGGGCCAGGTATTGGGAATGGATGTCTTGGAATATATGTCAATTGTGCCTATGCTAATCTCAGTAGATATCTAGTACCACAATTCTAGGCCATTTGACTATGCCTTATACATTTCTAAGGGGGTTGATTTTGGATTAATGGCAATCAAGGGTCGAGCCTCTATCTTTCACCTCAGGCATTATTCACTGTTGATGCATATATTGTTATATTTTGGACAAGAGTTAGGATTGTGGCCCCAGGAATTGAGAATTTATCAAATTGATAAGGAAGGTGCAACATTACCTGTCCAATCATGGAATGCTATTTGGGACAATAGATTTTCCAACTCTAGTTTTGTTCATTTTGAAGAATATTTTGTGAAGACATTGTACAAATTGTACAATCATCCATGTAATTATTCCTTATCTGAAGAGATAAAGAGGTTTCTTCAGCCAAAGGATTTCAATGGGCTGATTAGTCATAATTGGGGAGATTGGTATGGCTTGGAGGGAGCCACTATGATTAGAGTTTACGAATTTGAAGATGCCCCATTCATTTTGCCAAGAACAGTCCCCAAAAAAATTGCATATTTGGAAATTGTTAGACAGATGGATTATTCTAGTGTTATGAATCTTAGCTCCTTTGGGAAGCATGCTTTCATGCCTAGTACATTGTGCTTTGGCGATTTTACTGTGTTGGCCAAGGAAGGATACAATTTGATCATTGAAAAATTGCTGCAGTACAATATGAAGAGAGGACCACCTAGAAAGAACTTCAACCCAGAAGGATATATTAATTCTGCTAAAATAAGGATAAACTTTGGAGGGTATCAACATGTGCCCTATCATTTTGATGATATGACCAGAATTTGGACAAGGAAGAAGCATAGATGGTGGTTGAACGATATAATAAGAGGTTGCAGGATGCAAAGTTTTTGTCTTCTGGGGAGGAGGCATCTGAGGATAAAATGCCACAAGGCCAACCAAGTAAAATATCTAGATTAATAGCTCAGCATTATACTTTCCCTACTAGAGAATTGAATACTGAAGAGAATGAAGAGGTAGATACAAGGCATGTAGAAAAAAAATCATTTGTGTCTGATGATGAATTTGTTAATTCCTCATAGTTTAAAGCATTTTTGTATAAACAAAAGGGAAAATAAATAAGGGAAAAGGTTGATAATATTACTGCAGGTGATGAAGATCAATTGTTGAATAATTTAAGGAAGTGTGTGGATGAGGAGATAATGGGTATGACCCCTGAAAAGGGGACGAAAATGTTGGAAAATGCCGGTGTCATGATCTTTCTTAGGCTTGATCTCAATTCTGCACTAATTTTTGATAGTTTCTTAAAAGACAATAATGCTACACACAAGCTTAGTCAAGAAAAGGTAACAAAAGTTTATGTAGGATCTAAATACAATATAGATGAAGGATCATTAATGATTTGGGACTTATATCCACCCCATAGGAAATCAATAGTTATTGACACTAAAAAGGCATTCGGGCATGTCATGAATTTAAAGGTTGGAGAGGTTGATCCTGTGGCTACAACATAAATTGGAATTAATATTGCAAAACTAAACAAGGCCCAAATTCAGATGTTAAGGAAAGAGAAATGTACAAAACAAATAACGAAAGGATGTTGAGAGAAAATGATCGCCTAAAAGATTTGGTAGGTGTTACAATGAAGTCAACCAAGATGCTTACTCAAGGTGAAAGCTCTCAGTCAAGAGATCATTGGGAAGGATCAAGCACTTACTTCAAAGGAAAATATGATGCAAGTGTAGCAATAATTAAGAAAAGGCAGGCCAGTTTAACATCTTGGTTGAATAAACTCTGGGGAAAATATTCACATACCCTTGTTGCATTAAAAGAACACGGAAGGATGGATGGATAGATTATGGAGAAGTTCCAAGAAACAAATCATAGAGATGTTTCTAATAGTGTAGCAATTGAAGCTACAAATCATATTATGAATAAACATTGAAAATTTTATGAAGAATTGCAAGGGGATGAACAGAGATTGATAAATGCCGCCAAGAAAACATTGATTACATTCTCTGATGATAGAGGGGAACTAAAAGAAATGACTAGATGGAAAGGTGAGAGTGAGTCAATACTACATGAAATCCTAAAGATAGCTACTGCGGAGGACACAACATTGGAGGAGGCGAGTGAGCAAAATGAGAAGATGATAAAGATGGAGATCACAATCCGGAACGTAGTTGGAGATGTGGATACGTACGAATGCTGGGATTATTTGGATCACCTATCTAAAACTTATTTGTGGCTTAACAGAGCTTGATTATCTTTTAATTTGTTGTTGTTTAAACTCATGATATTTTTGAAAGGATGCGTCCTTTCGAGTTTTGAAGTATAAATATATGTTTCGGTAGCGAAATAGAAAAATAGATAGAATATCGAAGATAAGATAGAATAGGAAAAGGATATAGTACAATATAATGTTTCACAGATATGAGACTATGATGCATGTTTAAGATTATGGAGATATCAATGAAAATCATATAATGTGGTGGCGTATTTCTGGTGTCAATTGTCTGTTGTGTTCATTGAAAGTGTTACTAAAGTTGTCTCCAAGGTTGGTGCTTTTTGATTATTTAAATTGATATAACAAGTTTATATTCAATTTATCAGCACACATTTGTTGTGTCTATGTGGTTGATTAATTGGTTCTTTCAAGAAAAGATTAAATCCTTTTAATTGATCATAGTAATTAGGGTAGTTCATCTGGATAATTAAGAAGAACTTGGTAGTCATAGTCTTGCATGTTTATACAAGTTATAAACTAAAATATATGCCAAACAATTTGAATGTTTTCCAGAAAGAATTTTCTCATTTAAATTTATTTGACTCTGCATACCCAATAGGGCACTAGTGTTTGCATTTTCATCATTTAGTTTCATTCATTTTTTACATCTGTTAACTGAAAATATTAGGTTTTAGTTTTAATATTGCTATACAATTTATACCAAATCCAATTTTATTTGTCCACTCCCATATGCCATTGTGGGCAAAACACTTCAAAAGAGATAAGCACAAGTCAAGTATGTGTTATTCATACAGGTACACCCGCTTAGGTCTAGCAACACCTGAAGAGTAGAAGGTCTAAACTATTTGGCCTTGTCTGTTACCCTAAAACATACCAAGAGATTGGCAACCTCTTGAGGTATTTTACCTGCGTTTTTGAGAGTTAACACATGATATGCTTGCTCTTATGAACTAGTTATTTCCTAGCTTTGGAATAATCTATGTATGCATGGTATCCATGTTATTATAAACTTAGTTAATTCCTAGAAAGTAATATACTTGTATGATTCTTTGATTGAGTCTTGAATTAATGAACCCTATCATTGTGATTATGTTTATATATTGTTGAATATGTGTGTCTTAGATGTTATTAGAACTATACTAGTTCATTAAGTCTATATAGATAATACATGAGATGGAATATGTTGCTATCTTATAGTACTTTTATTGTTATGTCAATTTAAACATAAGAGGTTAGTAGGGTTATTCCTAGGGTTAGTGAAATCCATGGGAAAGGTGGGGTAGCCTAGCTAGACACTAGATTGTGTATATTTATGGTTAGTGTGGTTATACCCGAGGCTAGTGAAAGCCATGGGTAAGAGTGTATTTCCTAGATAATCAATTTATTATAGAATTGGGTATTCTTGGGGTTAGGGTAATACATGGTTAAGGGAATTACCTTGTTGAATATTTTTATATTATCACCTTAGGGTAAATGTGTGTTATGTTTAAGCTCAATACCAAATCGAGCTTAATGGTGGGTGGACAGATGAATCTCACTCGAAGTATTGGGTGTTAAGTTCTTTTTCCAAAGTAGTGTAAGTAGCCACTATTTACACTGTCAGTTTATTGTACCCAAACCAATTTTTTTGCTTCATTAAGGTATTTTGCTTAAAAGAGTCTAAACCTTGTAAAATGATGTCAAAATACAGTTTTTGGGAAAATCAAGTATGGACTTTGTGTTAATTTGATGTCAGGAGGAGATTGGTAAAATTTGAGAAAAAATGAAAATTATGGTTTCAAGCACCCCTGTTTCAGGTTGTGAAACCCTAAAAATTGAAACTTGTCAGAATTGACTAAAAATTGCTTTGATTGGTTTATTTTGCTTCACGATCACAATGGTGAAGTTAATTTTAGTTGAAACTTAGTTTAAGTCTGGTGGGTAGTTTTTTCTTTTTTTAGACAGAAAGCTAGGAGCTCTGAGGTCGTCAATGGCAGATGGCTAAAGACCAGGTGTAGAAATCTAAGATTAAAACACTCAAATGAAGAATCTGTGGCAAGATAAGTGCAAAATGGTACTTCGTCTCGAAGGAGATTTTTCGCTGGAATGAAAATCATCAAAAAAATTCTAACTTTGGAGCACTAGAGCCCCGTGGCTAGGGGCGCCCTAGATTTCAAAGGCCCAGATTTCAATTTTAAGTTTTGTCACTTCCAAGAAGACTTCTTAGGAATACTGTCAGCTTCATGATGAGCTATCTAGCTAGCCTAAAAGATCTGTCTAGCACCTGATACATGAGATTGAACAAGAAACAAGGAAGATTGAAAAATGACTAACACTGGAGTGAAAAGTGTGCCTCTTAGCTAGGGGTGCCCATCTTTTTGAGGGACTAGATGAAGGATTCTAAGTACATGATACCTAGAGTGATTGTCTTAGATTTGATTAGGATTCACAACGCATCCATCAGCGGGTGAATCCAAGTTGCTAAATTGTCAGAATCAGAGGTCAAACATGAGGTTGAATCACGGTGAAAATGTCAAGGAAGAAGCAAACGTGCCCTTGGAGGCTAGGGGCGCCCAAGGTTTTGGAGCCTTGAATACATTCTTTTTGGTAATCTTAGGTATTCATCTTTTTTGTGTTACATTCGAATTTCCATTGCATATCTTAGTCAAGTCAGAAGACAAGTCAGTAGCTTATAGCTGGAGTTTAAGTGGATTTTTAGCCAGTTTGTAAAATGGCTAAGTCTAGGAACAAAGGCACCCCTGGAGGCCAGGGGCGCCCTTGATTTTGACCCATCAGATGATGAAATTTGGAAAAGTGTTCTCTAAGACCTCTTGTGTAGAACGAAGCTAGCTTCACAATGAGCCTACCTTTTAGTTATGAAGTTTTGCTAAATGCGAGATGTAAGGAGGTCAAAAACACCTTTGAAGTGATGGAAAATGATGAAAATTTGACCAAGTCTGGAGGCAAAAGCACATATTTTGACCAGAGGCACCTTAATTTTTGAAGCCTCAGATCTCAAAATTATGGATTGTAGTCTCAAGGAGTGTTTTGTCAATTTTGATCCTGCTCTTCAACGAAACTATTAGCTAGTCAATTGGGCATGTCATTCAATCAGAGTCATGGTTGAACATGGGCTCCGATGAGGTTTGTGAATCCAAATTTTCATAAAATCGGTTAAGTCTAGAAAGTGACGCCTAGGGTCAAAGGTTTGAATTTTGAACTGAAGATGACTAAGCACCCCATAATGGTGGAGTTTCCAAATTAATTTAAATATTATTTAATGTTTACTTCAACTAAACTTAAATATTGTTTAATTCACTTATTTTTGCTTGCAAAAGGGGCAATTTGTTTTGCATGCAAAGTTAACTAAGAGTATCAAAGTTGGATCCCTTTTTGAGGTTTAATTTTCATTCAATTAACTATTTTGAGGTCTAATCAGATAAATTTGTCCATTTGAAGAGGTCAAATGAGGGTGGCGCATGATTTGCAAGCAAATGGGATGAATTTAGACTTAAATTTATTTTCTTAAATTTATTTATTTAAGTCATTATAATCACCATTATTCTCATAACAGGTTCAAGCAAAGACGATTTTCTTGAGCAATTGAAGATCCAAAGGTGCTTTGAGTTCAATTTTTCAATCCCAAGTCCAGATTGTTTAGAAGATTAAGTTTCTAGAGTTCAAATTTTTAGTGCATGCAAACTTCATTGAATCCAATTCAAGTATAGGCAACTTTTTGAGGCAGAATAAACAAACTTCTATCTTCTTTCTAAAATTCTTCTATTCTTGTCTTAGGTATTCTTCACATGTCAAAGAAAATGGCACAATTTTTAACATCTGATAATTTGGGTTCACATATTGCAGTGACAACAACAATACCCATGTCTTAGATTTTTTTGAGAAAATTGCCTCGTTGCTTTTATTCTAAAAGCACTATGCTTTTTTCTAAAGATTTGTTTGCATGTGGGTAAAAAACACATCTTTTTCAAAATCAAATTATCTAGGTTGCCTTAGAATTCCATTGGCCTACAAAACCCATGTTCTAGATTTTCTCGACTAGGAAGCCTTCGCATGCCTTGATAAAACTCACTTTTTTGAATTTACGACGATTTGGGTTTTCCTAGAATTCAATTCTCTACAAAACCCATGTTTCAAAAAAAATTTGAATTTTTTTTCTTGCAACTAGCTATATTTAGCTTCATCTAGAGTTTTTCAGCCTTTTCTAAAAGTTGTCAGAACATACCTGACTTTACAGTCAAAAGTCCACATTTTCAAAATGTAGTTCAACCCCATAGATTACAAGACCAAATCGGTATTAATGCATGAATTCTTGAAAACCTCAGACACAAACTTGGGTCGTGTCTATCTAGTGATCAATCTAAATATGTTGGAAGGCGTTAGTAGCAATATATTGAAGAATCTTGAGTGTTCCGGGTTGTTGGAAACGTCTATTCCTATCACAAATTTTGATCTCTAGTTTGTTCTTGCTTGTATCAAGCACTACGACTCATCTACACAACAAATCAGATCAGCTGATGGGAGAGTCATTTGTAGCCTTAAGCCAAGGGACGTGGAAAAGTGCTTTGCTATTCCTCCCCATTCAAACAATTTCACTATAGTCATTGAGGCTTGTGATAAGATATGGTATGAAGACAAAGAGAGATCATATAGGAAAGTTGCTTAGAGATGGTTGAAAATATAGAAGACTAACATGCCTAAAAAGGTCGGTCGTGGTGAATTCAAGGATGAAGTTGCAATTTTGATAACTCTACTCAATTGGGTGATAGGTTAGGAGGAAGCTAATATTTTCCAACCATGGATGTTCCATGTAATTTCTAGGATCCTCGATGGTACATAGCATTTTTACTGGGCCATGTTGATTAGTGAGTGCCTTCACCAATAGATTACCAGATTCCTCAAAATCCATGAGTTTCACATGGTGTCTTACTTGGTCTACTTGATTGCATCTCAAGGCAGTTTTAGACACTTGAAGACCAACGAGACTTTTGGTGTTCAGTACATTCACGAATATTAATCTTAATTGGAGTTCTCAAAAGATAAACAAGATTTCAAAGTGGTGAATGATCAATTTTTCATGAAGACAGTCAGGGATCTCGACAATGAAATGCACATCACAATTTTACCAGACGCAAAATCAGCGATGGAGAGTTGGGCAGATTGGTTCATTCAATTCCACAATTTCATGTATATCTGAGTGTATGGTTACATTAGAGAGACTTTGATGCTACCAAGGCACCCATCATATAAAGTCCTTTTTATGGAGTTTCTCAGCCAAGCTCAACATGTTCACTCTTTTCTTCATAGTTTCCATAAGTCGATAGTCACCTTTCCTTTCGGATGGGGTATTTTCACATGCAGGGCTGTCATCGATTGCAAGTTTATGATGAATGAGCTTGAGAGATTCAACTTCAAGTACCATATTGAGAGGCGTTCCTATGATAATTTGGGTCATTATGTAGTTCGGTTGGAGTGAAGTATTGCACACAAACTAGCACTTGAGGATTTTTGGGCTAATTGCGAGGATCAATTTGAAGTACGTCGATGTCACTACTACAGACTTACTATTGCTCAACTTGTTGATTTCCTATCAGAGGATGTTGAGGGTTTGTTAGATGATGACGAAGAGGTTCCGCTTAGTTCATACATCAAAGATCAAGTTGCTCGCCAACCACTTTGCTAACTAGGTTGGTACGCCAGGGAGGGTGCTTCCATTGAGGATGTGTTAAAATCAGTTATCAAAACCAACATGCAATTCTTGCAGAGTAAGACAAAGTGCAAGACAGTTCCAATCATGAAGCCACCAGTAGGGTTTTCTTCACTACCTTCTACCTCAAGGTCAAAGCCTCAAGTTAAGGTTATCTTGAAGCTTCCTGAAGGTGTTAGACTCATGGGAAACACAAAGGGGAGAAGTACTAGCAAACATAAGTAGAAACAGGTAGAAAGAGAACCTGAAGTTCCAGTAGAGATAGTTATATAGGCTGATTTTTTTCCACATCTTTCACCTCTTGGTTCACCATTTTCACCATAGTCGCCTCCTATTGATATAGACTTAGAGTCGGAGCTAGCAGTTTGAGGAGCATCAAAGATAGTTGATCCACCACAGGTTGATATAACAACAACAGTCTCTCCTCAAGCTGATAATATTGCTCATTCGTGTTGGCTTGAGAAATCTTTGGGAAGGCAAAGGCGAGAGCCTTCATATCACCTTGATTTGTTTGAGTTTGGTGACCCTTATTAGGGGAGGCTGAAAAAGAAAATCAAGAAGTAGGTGCGCATTGAGAAGACTATGGAAGCAGAGATCGTCATAGAAGTTGCTACACCATCAGAGGGTAAGAGTTTGGATGAAGTTGAGGTTGGTTATTTCACCTTCGTTAAAGAAAATATTGGTAGGAGCACTAGAGAAATAGATGTGATCCTCCTTAAGGTTTCCACAAATAATATTGAAGAGTGTGTCACTAAGGATGGAGAAGATAAGGTGATTATTAAGGCTAAAATCAGGCAACTTCGACAATATATTTTCAATCTCATTCATGTCAACCCGAGCAGAGCATTGTTCTTCTACAAAGCACACCTGTAGAACAAAATAAGTTGGATCAGTTAGTCAATCATGGTAAACTTTTAGAAAACTGGGTTGAAAACTTCATTGTTACAGGTCGGAATCTTATCACAGAGTTATATTGATTAAGGAGTGATGCATATGGATTTCGTCAAGGGATCCAACAACTCGAGATAACTATGGTAGAAGGGATGGAAAAAGACCAGATTCTAATATCTTAGTTGGCAGTTGCATATGACGCCATGGTAGTAGAAGAAGAGAAAAGGAAGGTGTTCACTTGGAGAGAACAACACCTTTTCAGGATGGAGACATACGAGAGAATCTCTGCCAGGATGAATACACTCAAAGAGAGAGTTATTGGAGCTCTCGAACTCATCAACAGCTTTGTCACTCAAATCCTGTGGCATTATGATCTTGAAGATGGTACATATGTTGAACTTGATGTAGTACAAGTTGAGTTTGAGGGGCTGGTTTGTGATAGTCTCAAGGGAGATCTTGTGGCATCTGAGTTGGATCACATCTTAGTGACGACAAATAGTTTCAGAATGGAAATTGAAGAGGTCAAAGAATGCATGAGAGCAATTAGAGATGGTGACAGAGAGTTGAATAAGCAAGTTATCATCATGGATAGCATAAAAGTACCAAATGATGAGACAATCAACCAGTTCCTTGACAAGGTGTTAGACCGTGATGATCTGGAGTGATCCGTTAGTTGGAACTTGTAGCTATTTTTGATGATTGAGTCAGAAGCAACAATTAACTTGACATTCAATCTTGAGTTCTAATTGTTGATTTTATGCATGCACATCTCATCCTTGGAGATATCTTCACAGGAGTTTAGAATTTAAGTTAGGAGTAGTTAACTAATGTTATTTATCAATTATTTTATTTCAATAAGGACTTGCATGTTGCACATGTCCAGTTCAGTTGAGTCTTGTTTCAATTAATTGATGGTAGTTTTCCAGTTAACTGTATCATTTCCATTATTTAGGGTTTAGCAATAAAATATTGCATGCTTGCAAGACTGTAGTTGACTCAAGGCAAATTTAGGGTTCCCTACACCTTTGATGTCTATAAATAAGAGCTCTTTGCTCATTTGTAATTAACTTTTGCATGTGATAGCATACATGCTGAGTAACCTTACTTGTAGTATTGCTATTTTGTATTTGTTCAAGAAAATTTTATTGTAATAATAAATAACTATGTAGCCTTACCTAAATGTTATTATTAAAGTACTTGTTCACCTTAGTTAAATAGAGTGGCTAGTTTGATCATTTATTGTATGCATATCTCACCAATGTAGTTTGTTGTCCTAGTTGGCTTTCTTATGTTATGTTTAACAATATTTGTTTCATATCTACACCTCAGATAGGTGTTGTCACCTCCTTGGGAATTTAGAAGGAAGGATTTTCATTTGATGTTGTGCTAATAATCTTTCTTTTAGCCTACGCCTCAGATAGATGTCATCATCTCCTTGGAAATCCTGACTTAAAGATTATCCTAAAACCATTCCTGCTCCTTTTTCCTCATGCTCTATTTTCTTGAGGAGAATTGGATAGATTAAAGCTTTTAGTTTAGTTGTAGTTAGTGATTTTAAAAAATAGAAAATCCTTAGTTGCAACATTCTTGGTTTTCTTAACCTTGTACCTCTTCTAGCAAAGACAAAAATATAGGAGTTAGATTACTTTACTTTTTCATGCAAATCAACACGAGGGAGCTTCCCTTCCTAATTTGAAGAGTAGTCATTGTGCATTGTGCATATATGTTCATACCAACTCACACTCTAGAGGTGCTAATTGTTATGCCAACAGTTTTCTTTTGCCCACCATGGGGCACAAGGCAAGAAAACTTCACAAATATTTAACGCTTTATGTCACGAGAATGACCATTTGGCATCTTACTACTCTAGTTCAACAACCAAGACTTACTCTGGTTGTCATATAACTGAATTTTGTTTTCATTGAAGCAGAGCAATCAGATATCATCATTTTCCTGTGCAGTTTTATCTTTGAAAATCATACATCAACTACTCAATGGAGAAACACGACTACTACTTTGAAAAAAGAAGAAGGAGAGGATCTTGTAGCTGGTAGACCATTTTTTCCACCACCTGCATGGAATTAAAGCATCTTGGCGTACTGAGTATATATAAGAAGGAGAAACAATCCTCCTATTCAAGAAGACCCGATCTTTGAAGAGGTTCCTGAACATTTCCTTGAAGAATTAGAAGAAGAATCTCCAGTCCCAGCTGAAGCAATGGGCAACAACAATGATGACGACAACAGTCAGAACCCAAGGAACATGAGATGTCCTACTCCATTACCATGGGGTGACAATATTGGACCTTTGGCCTTAGTAGGACACCATGAACTACCCAAGGGATCATGAAAGCATTTTCCCTGATTCCACTATGATGGGTCTAGACATCTTGATGAACATATTTAAGCATTCACAATGGCTTGCTCTGTTTTGCATGTTTAACATGAAGACATCGCCATCCGTCTCTTTGTAGAGATTCTAGAGAATAACACTGCAGAATGGTTCAATCATCTTGAGCCAAGCATTATTACAAGTTGGGAAATCATGAGTGAAATATTCTTGGCAAGATTCAAGCTTGCTGAGGACAACCATCAATTATTTGCACAAATCTCAAACTCAAAGATGGAGGCACATGAACGGATGAGGGAGTTCGTAGCAAGGTTTAATCACCTTGTCACACATCTTTCCCATACTCTCAATCCATCTGATGAGATTTTTATGAGTAGCTTCATCAACGCACTACCATCAGAAATAACCTTTTTCTTGAAGATAGGTCATGAAGAGAATCTATAACTCGTACAACAAGAAGCTATCAAGATTGAAGATAACATGATTATGATGGGAAAGATGAAGAATTATTCAATAAAATTGATAGTTCAAGAGTCTACTGATCCACTACTACAAAAGGTAGCTAATGAGGTGACCATTCTCAAAAGGAAGTCACCTACTCGAGGGAAACAATCCATGCCTACACCACCACCATATCAACCTCAGTAGCCATACTAGCCAAAGAGGAATAACTTCAATCCATTCAATAATTACAAGCCAAGGTTTCCGCAAGAACAACCAAGACGAAAAAGTGAGGCTAAGAAGGTTACAGTCTATTACACTTTCCATGATTCTAATGAGCACACCGGAGCCATGTGCTCAGAAAATCAAAGGATGAATTAGCTCATGGGATTTGCTGATATTGCTAGTCCAAGTTCAGGTTTCGTACCTTCACCAACTAAAAATGTTGTTTCATCACAGACGGACAACTTTGATGGCAACTCCACAATGGGGTACTTTGACAGAGAACCCGTTAATGAACAACAAGAAGAAGAATACCGCCAATTTTCTCTTGCGGTCAATCATGAGAACATCTCATCACTTGTGTTCACATGTGCAAAACACTTCAAAGCACAAAAAAAAAAAGGAAAAGTAGAATACAAATGAAAAGGGAAAGGATGTGCCTTCCACTTCCAATCCCAAATCTTCACAAGAGAACATCGTGTCGGTTGCTCAAGAACCATCTTCAACAAAGTTTGACATTGTTTCTTCCATGATGAAAACAAAGGTACATATCTCACAACTAGAGTATCTTTAGGATCATCTAGAGTAGTTGGAAAGAATCCTTAAGGTTGTAAAGAAGAAGGCTACAATCTAGCCTACATTGCTAGAGTCATCCGTGTCAGCAGAAGAAAATCCAAAACCATTTTATATATCTTTGTATATAGGAGGTTTTAAACTTAGTAATTGTATCATAGATAGTGAGCTTTAGACAACGTTATGCCCCTTCAGATCATGAATATGTTGGGAATTTCGTGCACCAAAACTCAAGAAAGTGTTACTCAAGTCAAAGCTGGTGCCATTGGTTGGCCAATAGAAGGATGCACAAGTCACGCTAGCATCTTGTCCTGAGAAGAAAATTATGATGACTATCTTGGTAGCTGACATTCCTACTAGCTGTGGAATGTTACTCAGTAGGAGCTTCTGCAAAGACCTTAGAGGAAAAATTCAATTGGATTGGTTGTTCATGACAATTCCATTGAAGAAGGGCACTTTCAAGTTGGAACCTGAGGCAAAGTCAAGGTTTATGGTGGTGAAGTCCTAGGACCCCAAAGCACAAGTGTTATATCAAGACATGGGCTTGGGAACATATGCTATGGTGTTTGAAGTAACTCAAGATAGTCAAAAGTTTGCACTTCCACAACTACATCATATGAAGAATCAAAAGTGTGGACGATGCAGTTCAACGACAGTTGCTCAACATTAGGTTTAGGAGTGGGAGTCATGATTACTTCTCCTAAAGGTTGTTTATATGCATTTGCATACCAATTGCAATTTGAATGTACCAATAATACGACAAAATATGAGGCACTTTTATTAGGTATCAAGAATGCAAAGGATATAGGGATCAAGTTACTTAAAGTCGAAGGAGATGCATAGTTGATTGTCAAGCAAATCAAAGATCATTTCTAGGTCAGAAATCAATGCCTTCGATCATATAGACAGAGTGTGGGATGCCATCGACTGGTTCAATGTGTTCAACATCATTTACATTCCACGTTAAGAGAATAGCAGAGCCAATGTCCTCGCAGTGTTCACAACTCATTTCATGCCACATTCTAACTTTCGTCAGAATACATTTGCTATTGAGTTGATCTATAGGCCAACTGTTCCAGATAATGCAGAAAATTGGCAAGTCTTTGATGACAATGATGAAATTGAAGAATTTCTCGTCATGGGAGACAATTACAAAGAGTTGTTATTTGAAGTACTACTCCTTTGAAGGAATCACTCACCGAAGACTCTGAAGCTATAGATTTTGGGATCATACAACTGAAAGGAAATCTAATTCCCAAGGGTCTGGTATCTTTAGAAGATATTTTTGACTGACATGACCAATATATCCAGGATCTAAAGATGTCAGGTGTTAATACTTCTGCAGACCATTACCAAGTAAACATCAACATTGAAGACAAGCCTCAACAAGTTAATTTAGGCAAGTGTTGTACTCTAGAAGAAGCTAAGAAGTTTACTGCCTTGTTCAAACAATACAAGGATGTATTTTCCTGGTCTTATGAAGACTTGAAGGTCTTAACACCTATAGAATTGTCACACACAATTCCTCTAAAGTCTAATGTCAAGCCTTTCAGGAAAAAGCAGAGACATTATAATCCGCAAATCCAAGATACTATCTACATGGAAATTCAAAAAGATGGACTCGAAGATAATATTTTTAGTTCATCACTCTACCTGGGTGTCTAACATAGTTCCTATACATAAAAAGAACAATGAGATCAAAATTTGCATGGATTTTAGGAATTTGAGTCAGTCGTCCTTGAAGGACAGTTACCCATTACCAATCATGAAGCACACCTTGCATACAGTCACTAGATCAGAGATGCTATCACTTCTTGATGGTTTTTCTAGTTACAATTAGATTACAATGGCATAAGAGGATCAGATAAAGATAACTTTCACCACGCCATGGGGAATGATTGCTTATGAAAGGATGCCTTTTGGCCTTATCAATGCTGGTGCTAATTTTCAAAGGGCCATGGACTTGACGTTTGGGGATCTCAGGAACAAGATCATAGTCATCTACCTTGATGACTTAACTATTTTTAAGATAAACGGGAAGACCACTTTTCACACCTAGTGAAAGTGTTCAAAAGATGCAGGTATCACAAGATATCATTGAATCCCAAGAAGACCATCTTTGACATAGGGCAAGTTACTTGGCCACATTGTTTCCAAAGAGGGGACCTGAATTGACCCAAATCAGGTGGATTCAATCAAAAGCCCGTCTCTTCCAAATAACAAAATGCAAGTGCATTCTTTTTTTAGTAAAGTCAACTTTATCCAAAGGTTTGTACTTGATTTCTCAGAGCTGACAATGGAGATTTCAGCAATGATGAAAAAGAATTCCACTTTCATATGGATAGAAGAAGGCAAACATGCCTTTATTAAAATCAAAGAAGCTATTGCTAATGCACAAGTGTTGGTTTGACCTGACTTTGGGAAGGATTTTATCCTCTATTGTTATGCGTCAGAACACACGCTATCTGCTATATTGACTTAGAAGCTCAATGAAGAAGGGGAATCTCCAATTGCTTTCATGAGTTCCAGTTTCAAGGATAATGAATCACACTATTCTTAGATTGAGAAGAATGTGTATGTTGTCGTTAGAGCTTTCAAGAATTTCAGGTTTTATCTTTTGAATTCACATACAATGGTGTTTGTCGCTGATCTGACAGTTAAAAGTGTGCTAACTCAACAGGAGATGGGCACAAAAAGAGGGAACTAGATTGCAAAAGTTCAAGAGTATGATCTAGAAATCAAGTCGACCAAGCTTATCCACGTGCAATGTCTTTGTCGATATTTAGTAGAAGATGGAGATAAAAAGCATTAGAGAAATAGTGGATTTGAACCTAAGCAAGAAATTGAAGAGGACCTTCGTTTGGTCCTACTTGTTGATTCTATGGAGGAATGGTACACACCCTTGTGGTATTATTCAACTTATGGAGAATGTCTACGTCAGATGGAAAAACCACATAAGAGAACATTGAAGCTGGAAGCAAAAAATTTTGTGCTTATAAATAACATTCTATACAAGCGTGCCCTTGGTGGAAATTTTCTATTATGCGTTGGGAGGAACGAGCAACAAAGATTGTTGGAAGCTTTTCACAATCAAGCATGTGGAGGACACTTTTCATTGAGGGTCACTGCATTCAAAATCCTGCAAGCACAATTTTATTGGTCAACTATGTTTTACGATGCATATGAATGGGTGTACAAGTGTCAGGTGTGTCAGAAGTTTGCTGGCAAATTCAATTTGACATCTCTTTCACTCAGGCTAGTGATTATCGATGCTCCATTTCAACAATGGGGTATAGATTTTGTAGGTCCTATCAAACCAAGTTCCAGTAAGGGGCATGTCTAGGTCCTGAAAGCAAATGATTATTTCACAAAATAGGTTGAGGCAGTTCCTACCAAATGAGCTACTTCCGAAGTTGTCTGTGAATTTCTGAAGGAGAACATCATTTCACGCTTCACAGTGCCTCATAAAATTGTGATCGATAATGCAATGTGTTTCTCGTTAGAGGAGCTACTGATTTTTTTTTTTAATCATGTCATCATGCTATCACACTCATCTGATTATTATCCTCAACGTAATGGACATGTCGAATCATCAAACAAGAACATAGTGACAATCGTGTGTAAGTTGGTTGATTCAAATCAGCGGGCTTGACACACAAAGTTATATGACGCTCTTTGGGATGATAAAATCATTCCCAAAAGATCCATTGGCACCTCACCTTTTATACTTTTGTATGGTACAAAATTAGTTCTTCCCATCACATTGCAGCTGTCTACTTTACAAATGGCATCTACATTGGGAGATGAAGAGTTCAAAGACCCTGTTCAGAAGTGGATGCTATACTTTATGAAACTTGAAGAGGAAAGGGTAGAGGTTGTTGATAAAATCACTTAGCATCAAGAGCGAGTGAAGAGTATTTTCGATAAGAGGGCTCATTAGAGAAACTTCAAAATTGGAGATCAAGTCTTATTGTGGGAAAAAATACACAAACCTAAAGGAATGCATGGCAAGTTTGATTCCTTATGGTTAGGGCCCTTTCAAATCCATGAATTCGTAGGAGAGAACACATATACTTTCTCGCATCAGGATGGAAGGCTCCTCCCACTTCCTTATAGCAGGCAATATCTCAAACACTTCAACCCTTGGGAGAAGGAGTGGCGTTTTGTAAATAATTTTACTTTATGCTTTTTTGTTGTCATAATGTGTTTCCCTGTTCAATGATGTTTTGTCATGTTTTAGGTGATTTAAGTAGTCTTGTTTTAGGTGATTATTAGGAAGTTAATGTTTTTTTTAGGTGATTAGGGAAAGTCCTGACTCCATATGCCCAACTGATAAGTCACTAGTCTACAAAAATATAGAGAACCTCGGTTCTCCTATGGCGTAAGTATCTGACATGGTCACCAGGGGAAACCTAATGTTGTACCCAAACCAATTTTTTTGCTTAATTAAGGTATTTTGCTTAAAAGAGTCTAAACCTTGTAAAATGATGTCAAAACACAATTTTGGGAAAATCAAGTATGGAATTTGTGTTAGTTTGATGTCAGAAGGATACTGGTAAAATTTGAGAAAAGTTGAAAATTATGGTTTCAAGCACCCTTGTTTCAGGTCACAAAACCCTAAAAATTGAAACTTGTCAAAATTGATTGAAAATTGTTTTGATTGGCTTATTTTGCTTAACGATCACAATGGTGAAGTCAGTTTCAGTTAAAACTCAGTTTAAGTATGGTGGGTAGTTTTAGCTTTTTTTATATGGAAAGTTAGGAGCTCTGAAGTCATCAATGACAAATGGCCAAAGACCAGGTGTCAAAATCTAAGCCTAAAATGCTCAAATGAAGAATCTATGGTGAGATAAGTGCAAAATGGTACTTTGTCTCAAAGGAGATTTTTTGCCGAAATGAAAATCATCCAAAATTTTCTCTTTGGAGCACTAGAGCCCCCAGTGGCGAACGAAACCCTAGATTTGAAAGGCCCAGATTTCAATTTTGAGTTTTGTCACTTCCAAGAAGACTTCTTAGGAATATTGTAAGCTTCGTGATGTGCTATCTAGCTAGCCTAAAAGATCTGTCTAGCACCTGATATGGGAGATTGAACGAGAAACAAGGAAGATTGAAAAATGACTAACACTGGAGTGAAAAGTGTGTCTTTTAGCTAGGGGCGCCCATATTTTTGAGGGACCGGATGAAGGATTCTGACTAAATAATACCTAGAGTGATTTTCTTAGATTTGATTAGGCTTCACAATGCATCCTTCAATGGGTGAATCCAAGTTGCTGAATTGCCAGAATTAAAGGCCAAACATGAGGTCTAATCATGGTCAAAATGTCAAGGAAAAAGAAAAAGTGCCCTTGGAGGCTAGGGGCACGCAAGGTTTTGGAGCCTTGAATATGATCTTTCTGGTAATCTCAGGTATTCGTCTTGTCCGTGTTACATCTGACTTTCTATTGCATATCTCAATCAAGTCAGAAGAAAAGTCAGTAGCTTGTAGTTGGAGTTTAAGTGGATTTTTAGCCAGTTTGTAAAATGGCTAAGTCTGGGAACAAAAGCACCCCTGGAGGCCAGGGGCACCCTTGATTTTAACCCATTAGATGATGAAATTTGGAAAAGTGTTCTCTAAGAGCTCTTGTGTAGAACAGAGCCAGCTTCGCGATGAGCCTACCTTTTAGTTCTGAAGTTTTGCCAAACATGAGATGTAAGGAGGTCATAATCACCTTCAAAGTGATGGAAAATGATGAAAATTTGACTATCTGGAGGAAAAAGCACAACTTTTGACCAGAGGTGCCTTGATTTTTGAAGCCTTAGATCTCAAAATTATGGATTGTACTCTCAAGGAGTGTTTTGTCAGTTTTAATCCCGCTCTTCAACGAAACTGTCAACTAGTCAATTGGGCATGTTATTCAATCAGAGTTAGAGGTTGAACATGGGCTCCAATGAGGTTTGCAAATCCAAATTTTCATAAAATTGGTTAAATCTGGAAAGTGACACCTAGAGTCAAAGGTTTGACTTTTGAACTAAAGATGACTAAGTACCCCATAATGGTGGAGTTTTTCAAACGAATTTAAATATTATTTAATGTTTGCTTCAACTAAACTTAAATATTATTTAATTCGACTTACTTTTTCTTGCAAAAGGGGTGATTTGTTTTGCATGCAAAGTTAATTGAGAGTATCAAAGTTGGCACCCTTTTCAAGGTTTAGTTTTCATTCAGTTAACTATTTTGGGGTACAATAAGATAAATTCGTCCATTTCAAGAATTCCAATGAGGGTGGTGCATGATTTGCAAGCAAATGGGACGATTTTAGACTTAAATTTATTTATTTAAGTCATTATAATCATCATTATTCTCATAACAAGTTCAAGCAAAGGTGATTTTCTTGAGCAATTGGAGATTCAAAGGTGCTTTGAGTTCAATTTTTTAGTGCCAAGTCTAGATTGTTCAAAAGATTAAGTTTCCAAAGTTCAATTTTTTAGTGCATGCAGACTTCATCGAATCCAGTTCGAGTATAAGCGACTTTTTGAGGAAGAATAAACAAACTTCTATCTTCTTTCTAAAATTCTTCTATTCTCGTCTTAGGTATTCTTCGCATGTGGGTCAAAAACACATCTTTTTCAAAATCAAATTATCTGGGTTGCCTTAGAATTCCATTGCTTACAAAACCCATGTCCCAAATTTTCTTGGGAAAAATTGCCCTGGGAAGCTCAAGAACCCCTGCTTTTTCTCAACTGGAAAGCCTTCACATGCCTTGATAAAACTCACTTTTTTGTATTTTTGACGATTTGGGTTTGCTTAGAATTCAATTCTCTACAAAACCCACATTTCAGAAAATTTTTGAATTTTTTTCCCGCAACTAGCTATTTTTAGCTTCATCTAAAGTTTTTCATCCTTTTCTGAAAGTTGTCTGAACATACTCGACTTTACAGTCAAAAGTCCACAGTTTCAAAATGTAGTTCAATCCCATAGATTACAAGACCAAATCGGTCTTAATGCATAAATTTTTGAAAACCTCAGACACAGACTTGGGTTGTGTCTATCCAGTGATCAATCTGAATATGTTGAAAGGTGTTAATAGCAATCTATTGAAGAATCTTGAGCGTTCTGGGTTGTTGGCAGTAGCGTCTATTCCTGTCACAACTTTTGAACTCAAGTTTTTTCTTGCTTGCATCAAGCACTATGACTTGTCTACAAGAAAAATTAGATTAGCTGATGGGAGTCATCTGTAGCCTTAAGTCGAGAGATGTGGAAAAGTGCTTTGCTATTCCTCCTCATTCAAACAATTTCACTATAGTCATTGAGGCTTGTGATGAGATATGGTATGGAGACCAAGAGAGATCACAGAGGAAAGTTTCTTAGAGATAGTTGCAAATACAAAAGTCTAACATGCCTAAAAAGGTTGGTTGCGGCGAATTCAAGGATGAAGTTGTAATTTTGATAACTCTACTTAATCGGGTGACAGGTCAGGAGGAAGCTAATATTTTCTAACCATGGATGTTCTATGTCATTTCTAGGATCCTCGATGGTACAAAGCATTTTGACTGGGCCATGTTGATCAGTGAGTGCCTTCACTAGAAGATTACCAGATTCCTCAAAATCCATGAGTTTGACATGGTGTCTTACTTGGTCTACTTGATTGCATCTCAAGGAAGTTTTAGAGGTTACGGGACATAATAACCCGACCAAAATAACCCTAGACAAAATAACTCGGCCACAATAACCCAGGGACAAAATAACCCAGGGTCATAATAACCCAAGCCAAAATAACCCATGGTCAAAATAACCCATGGACAAAATATCCCCATAAGAATATAGAGAAAGGAAAACAAAATTTATCAATCACATGTATGTTGCTAAAGAAACTTTATTATTAAAATTTTCAATTAAAGTGTCAAATTATGAGCAATTCCTCTTATATAATCTAAAATGTTATGGTTGTCATAACCATCAACCAATCTTTTTATACTTTCTTTGAGTTCACGGTATTTTTTCCTGCTTGGTTGCCTAGTGTATCCAGCCATATATTTCTCTATTCTATTCTCTTGGAGACTCTGTTCTTTTTTCACTGCTTTGATGAATTTCTAGACTGAGCTGTGCGATGCTTGAAGCAATTCACTAAATCCTCTATGCCATCCCTCAATAGTATTATTGGTTATGGGAAGATCATCTTGAGTAGCTAAATAGTAATTCCACATTGTGATTGGAAACTTGGGTGATCATCTATTGCCTCTTCTGGTTAGTCTGCCAATCCATGTGTCTTCAAAATAATCAATTATGGGTTGTAGGGTCTCCTCATGTTCCATATAATAAGGAGATTGCAAAAGTGTTTCAAATGCATCAATTACGTCTATTTGAGGCATGAAAGCTAATGCAACAAGTTTCTTGATCTCATGTGCAAATACTTCATTAGCACTATAACTTGTTTGTAGACCTTCTTCTTGAACTTTCCTCCACAAGCATTAAGAGAAATGGAAAAAACATCCCTAAATAGTGGCATTTGGAAAATTTTCAGAAATAGTTCCCATGAAACCTAATTCAAAATCAATAAGCATAGTTTTTGGGTTTAGATTAGGTTGAATTTATTTTAATTTTGTAAGTACTTGCGTATAAGTGGTTCTTGTTTTGTTGCTCATAAGAATATAAATGAGTGGAAATACTACATCATTTTTCAAGCCAACAATCGTGTACAACTGTTGAAAAATACTTGGCACTATTTTAAATGTACTGTCACTAAACCAATTTTCAGATTCTTTCAATAATTACAAATTTTGTGTGGTGGTGAATATTAAAAACTGATTCTCATCATTACTATCATGAAAAATAAACTTTTCCCCTCTATTGGTAATTGTATATTCAATTGGTAAGATAAGATCTGTCGATGTGTGAGGATTTGGTGGTGTTGCTTCAAATCTTAATCTTTTTCTTCGAATCATTTTGGATAATGCATGGGTTGATGGTATTGCTCCTGCTACGGGTAATGAAATATTATAGCATGAAGTAGCAATAATATTTCTTGTAGAATCTTGAGTTGAGCATGCCATTTCTTTCATTTCTTTCAATTTGTGTTTGACGGTGATCATCTCAGGTTTTGGAGCATGATTATGTTGTGTACTGCTAATCACATCACCAGATTCTATTTGTGTCGTAGTATAGCACCGACTTGAACATTTATTTGTAAAATATTCCACACAACGCCAAATCATTTTATTGATGCCTTGTTGATGAAATGAAAATGTGTAACCATCTACAATAAGTAAATTCTATTTTTTTGACTTGTTAAAAACTGAAGAGGCCTTGTATATATTAAAAATTATGAAGAATGTGTTGGTTCCCTAAAAAGTATATTGATTTTTTGTACACTCTTTTAGAAAACCCTAGGAAAATTTAAAATAGTGTTCAAAAAAATATATTACAAAATATCTTCTTTTATAAATTTGGATTTCTCCTCTTCTTATCACTCTACACACTCTTACTTCTTTTCCCCTTCTTCCTTTCTTTACTTCTCTTAATTCTACCACTTTATATATCTTCTTAATGCCTTTTCATTTATATCTTTTCATAATAACTCTTAATCAGCTTATTCCCACGAAATTGCCTTTATTTTTATAATTATTTACCATTTTATAGGTTATTTAAGCATATTAAAGGTGTTTTAAGGCTATTTTAGGGGTATATAATGGATATATGGTCTAAAAATGACCTAAATAGCCTCTATGGTGCCTCACAATCATACTTATAATTTATTTTGTCATTTCTAGTTTACTAGCTTGATCTAAAATGATCATGGGTTATTTTGACCATGGGTTATTTTGTCCATGGGTTATTATGACCCTGGGTTATTTTGTCCTTGGGTTATTTTGGTCGGGTTATTCTGTCTAGGGTTATTTTGGCCGGGTTATTATGTCCTGATACCAGTTTTAGACACTTGAGTTCCAATGAGACTCTTGGTGTTCAACACATTCACAAATATTACTCTAAATTGGAGTTCTCAAAAGCTAAACAAGATTTCAAGGCAGTGAATGATCACTTTTTTATGAAGACAGTTAGGGATCTCGATAATGAAATGCACATCAGGATTTAACTGGAGCCAAATCAACGATGGAGAGTTTGGCGGATTGGTTCATTCAATCCCCCACTTTCACGTATATCCAAGTGTATGGTTACATTGGAGAGCCTCTAATGCTACCAAGGTACCCATCAGATAAATTCCTTTTCATGGAGTTTCTTAGGCAAGCTCAACATGTTCACTCTTTTCTTCGCAGTTGCCATAAGTCAGCAGTCACCTTTCCTTTTGGATGGGGTATTTTCACATGCAAGATTGCTGCTGATTGCAAGTTTATGACGAATGAGCTTGAGAGATTCAACTTCAAGTACCATATTTAGAGGCATTCCTGTGATCCTTTGGGTCATTATGCAGCTTGGTTGGAGCGAAGTATTGCGCACAAGCCATCACTTGAGAATTTTTGGGCTAATTGTGAGGATGAATTTGAAGTCTATCAATGTCACTATTGCAAACTTACTATTGCTCAACTTGTTGATTTCCTATTAGAGGATGTTGAGGTTTTGTTAGATGATGACGAAGAGGTTCTTCTTAGTTTATATGTGAAAGATCAAGTTGCTTGCTAGCCACTTCGCCAACCAGATTGATACACCAGGAAGAGTGCTTCCATTAAGGACGTGTCAAAATCAATTATGAAAACCAACATTCAATTCTTAGAGAGTAAGAGAAGGTGCAAGATAGTTCCAGTCACAGAGCCACCAGTAGGTTTTTCTTCACTACCTTCTACCTCAAGGTCAAGGCCTTGGGTTAAGTTTATCTTGAAGCTGCCTAAAGGTGTTAAACTCAGCGAAAACACAAAGGGGAGAAGTACTGGAAAATAGAAGCAAAAACAGGTAGAAAGGGCCCCTAAAGTTCCAGTAGAGACAATTATATAGGCTAATTTTTTCCCACATCTTTCACCTCCTGGTTCACCATTTTCACCACAGTCACCTCCTATTGATATAGACTCAGAATCGAAGCCAATAGTTCAAGGAGAATAAAAGACTGTTGATCCACCATAGGTGGATATAACAACAACAGTCTCTCCTCGAGTTGATAATATTGATCATTCGTGTTGGCTTGAGAAATATTTGGGAAGACAAAGGCAAAAGCCTTCATATCACCTTGATTTTTATGAGTTTGGCAACCATTATCAAGGGAGGTCGAACAAGAAAATCAAGAAGCAGGTGCACATTGAGAAGACTCCGAAAGCAAAGATCGTCATAGAAGTTGCTACGCCACCAAAGGGTAAGAGTCAGGATGAAGTTGAGGTTGGTGATTTCACCTTCATCAAAGCAAATCTTGGAAGGAGCACTAGAGAAACGGATGTGAGCCTCCATAAGATTTTCATAAATAATCTTGAAGAGCGTGTCATGAAGGACAGAGAAGATAAGGCACTTCTTAAAGCTGAAATCAGACAACTTTGACAGTATATTTCTGATCTCATCCATGGCAAGCTGAGCAAAGCACCTATTCTTCCACAAAGCACACCTACAGAACACCAAAAGTTGGATCACTTAGTCAATCATGGTAAAATTTTGGACAACTGGGTTGAAAACTTCACTGTTATAGGTGGGCATCTTCTTGTAGAGTTATATTAGTTGAGGAGTGATGCGCATGGACTTCGTCAAGGGATCCAACAACTCAAGATAAATGTGGTAGAAGGCATGTGAAAAGACCAAATTCTCATATGTCAGTTGGTAGTTGCATATGACGCCATGGTAGTAGAAGAGAAAAGGAAGGTGTTCGCTTGGAGAGAACAACACCTTTTCAAGATGTAGACATATGAGAGAATCTCTACTAGGATGAATACACTTAAAGAGAGTGTTACTGGAGCTCTCAAACTCATCAACAACTTTGTCACTCAGATCCCGTGCCATTATCATCTTGAAGATGGTACACATATTGAACTTGATGTAGTACATGCTAAGTTTGAGGGGCTAGTTCATGATAGTCTCGAGGGAGATCCTGTGGTGTCCAAGTTGGATCACATCTCAGTGATGACAACTAGTTTTAGAAAGTAAATTGAAGACGTTAAGGAATGCATGAGGGCAATCAAAGATGGTGACAGAGAGTGGAACGGGTAGGTTATCATTGTGTACAATGCCAATGTACTAGAGGATGAGACAATTGACCAATTCCTGGATGAGGTGTTATACTGTGATGATCTAGAGTGATCTGTCAGGTGGAACCTATAGTTATTTTTGAGAATTGAGTCAGGAACAATAGTTAACTCGACATCCAGTCTTGAGTTCTAATTGCTGATTTTATGCACGAACATCTCATCCTTAGAGATATCTTTGCAGGAGTTTAGACTTTAAGTTAGGAGTAGTTAATTGATGCTAGTTATCAGTTATTTTTATTTCAATAAGGACTTGCATGTTGCACATGTGTAGTTCAGTTGAGTCTTGTTTCACTTAATTGATGGTAGTTTTCTAGTTAACTGTATAGTTTCCTTTATTTAGGGTTTAGCAATAAAATCTTGCATGCTTGCAAACTATAGTTGACTCAAGGTTATTTTAGGGTTCCCTACACCTTTGATGTCTATAAATAAGGGCTCTTTGCTCATTTGTAATTAACTTTTGTACGTGATAACATACATGTTGAGCAACCTTACTTGTAGTATTGTTATTTTGTATCTATTCAATGAACTTTTATTGTGATAATAAATAGCTAGGCAGCCTTGCCTGAATGTTATTATTATGGCACTTGTTCACCTTAGTGAAATGGAGTGGCTAGTTTGATCGTTTATTGTATGTGTGTCTCGCCAATGCAATTTTCCGTCCTAGTTGGATTTCTTATGTTATGTTTAACAATATTTGTTTCATATCTACACCTCAGATAGGTGTTGTCACATCCTTGAGAATTTAGAACTAAGGATTGTAGTTTAATGTTGTGATAATAATATTTCTTTTAGCCTACACCTCAGATAGGTGTCGTCATATTCTTGGAAATCCTGACTTAAAGATTATTGTAAAATCATTCCTGCTCCTTTTTCCTCATGCTCTATTTTCTTGAGGAGAATTGGATAGATTAAAGCTTTTAGTTTAGTTGTAGTTAGTGATATGCGAAACTAGAAAATCCTTAGCTACAATGTTCTTGGTTTTCTTAACCTTGTGCCTCTTCCAACTAAGACAAAAAGATAGGAGTTATATTACTTTAATTTTTCATGCAAATCAACACAATGAGGGAGCTTCCCCTCCTAATTTGAAGAGCAGTCATTACGCACTGTGCATAGCTATCTGTACCAACTCGCACTCTAGAGGTGATAATTGTTATGCCAACACAATTTATCATGATCCTTGATTGTAATCTAGGTAGGGAAACCAATGTGTGTGGTAGCTCTAGATATGTAGGACACAACACTATGCTCAGAAAGGTCATGATTATGGGGTTACCAAACCAATCTCTCCATCGAAGGGTAGGGTCATCTTACCAAGTTTGGTAGATGTGCAAGGGACCATAGTAAGTCCATGGTTGGCATAAAAGCACTTAAGTGATGTTGTCCCTCATACAATTAGTGACCAAGATTTGAGGATGTGGTGCCAATTTGGGGACACCTAGAATGTATGCACCAAGTGATGTGAACATCTAGGAGGTATGCACCAACATTGGGAACATCTAGGCCATTGTACTCTATTTATGTATCTTTATCATTAAGCTCATAGAAGCTATATATGTAAACTTGTAACTCTACTCTTTTGAGATATTGTAAATGAGGAAATATTATCATGCAAATATGTGAAGTGAAATCGTTGCTTGATTTATTGAAATGATTCTATGTTATGCAATGGGAAAGTTTGGAATGGTTATGTTTCAAATCTGCATCTATTAATTCATGTGAAAAGGAAAAAAAATTATGGCTCATAATGTTAGTAGCTTAAACATTAACTTTTGATTAAAACATAGTAAAAACAATGGGTAGAACAATGGGTATGTTACACAACATTTAAGTCTCCTAAACGACCATGAAATAACTATATCCATACTAACAACACAAAGGTTGTAAACCAATAGCACTACACTAACAACTCATAGACAACTCACCAAATGATACATTCAAATAACATACAACATACTAACCTAAAAGAGCTAGAGTTAGGAAACTTAAAGCCATATAGTTCTAGAGAGCTTTGAGCAATAGTAGAAATTCTACTCATTGAATTGTTGAAGCAAATTTTCTTTCAGACCAATGTCCCTTATATAATTTTTGCTCTGAATCAAAAGATTTCATAGGGCTTCTTGAAAACTTGTCTCTAGAAAGATCACTTTATCTCAAATTCTCAAATTTTCTTTTTTACATGCTTGAAGATAGTGAATGAAAAGAAGGTTGGACCATTTGTGAAGGATTGTAATCATCTCCATATTACTTGAAAAAAGTTTTCTCTCCTCATCAACGTACATCCCTAAACCTCAAATTTGAAGAAATCATATTTTCTTTAGAGCCTTTCTAGTCCATTAAAGGGAAATCCTTGATGTCTATATTTTCTTTATGTTTGGAAAGCACCTCTTCATTTTCTTGAGGTAGAAAAAGGTCAATTCCCCTTTCTTTGTATCAAATTTTCTTCCTCTTATTGACCAAGTAAGAAGTAATAGAGTGGCTTGACTTGTGGTAGTTTTAAAAATATGTTGAGGCATCCTCATACTTAACATTGAGATGACCATTTTTTTCTAAAATATGAGGATAAAATTGGTCACCTTGTTCTCATACTTATCTTTAATCAGCTCTACCTAAGATCTTTGATCTTCTTTGAGACTCACAAGCTACAATATTTTGGTTTCCTTAATATTTCCTAGATTTGCAAACACCTTCAAAACATTTCCTCCTAAATCTTTTCCTATTGCCAAACATTAAACTCCATAAAATCTCCACTATCCTAGCTTGAGAGAGGAGGATAAGCACTCAACACCTCACTTTCCATGAGGGGGCTGGTAGGAGGAGGTTCTTATCTCTAAACCCATACAAATGCTTACATGGACTCATAGGTAGTGATGAAAATGCCACGTTTCATGCCTTTTGTAAACTAGAGAATATATTTTCTTATCATGTTAGAAGTAACGAAGGACATGTTTGAGTGCTTCTTTGGGATAACTATAGGTTGTACCATATAATAGTTGTAACCATTTAAGAAAGCCTCAAATAAAATGAAAAATAAACATTATTTTGCTTCATTTTCTAGATTATTGTTCTACTTGTCATTGTTTGAGTGAATGATTGTTTGATGTACGATATGATATATGCACTCCAATGAGACATTAATCCAATTAACCCTTAATTTTTGATAGAATGTTTTATCATGAAAGTAATAGAAATTGAATCAAATCAACACCATGTACAAAGAAACACTATATTTACATGGAAAACCCAAGATGGGAAAAACCACAGTGAGGATTAACCCATAATATAAAGTAATATCAACACCAAATACTGTAGACACTAAAATTTGTCCTCACAATTGTAACGATATTCGTCTATTGATTAAATAGATATTATTATTTACTTAATCAATTCATTCAATACTTTCTTCTATTCATGCACTTCATTGAATCATTGAACCATCTCATGCTCATTCAATATCCATTGCATTAACGTTCATGTCCATTTGCACTATCGTTCATACTCGTTTGCATAATAAATCATAATCATTCATAATCCATTTGCATAGTAAGTCATAAACATCATTTCCATATTAAATCAATTATCATTATCATCCATAAGTGTTTCATATTCATCTCCATTAATAAATCAATCATCATGGTCATTGATTATTATTTCATAATAAACTAATTATCATAACTTGCATATTAATCATATCATTTGCATAAATCATTCATGAAATATTGCATTTTAGTAAAACATCTTTAATCATTTTAGTAAAGCATCTTTAATCATTTTATTGATATTTAATCATTTAGGTACATTTTAATCTAATAACCCTTTATCACTTTCATTCTCATCCATAACATTTAACCCAACAATGTGGGATAATGACATTTCCTTCTCTCACATCTTTTATCCCACATTTCATCTTCAACCCCACTCCATCTTCAGGGAACTCCTATTTAAAATGGGATTTCCCCCTCATTTTGGCTCTCACAAATTTTGCTCACAAATCTACATACTCATATCATCTTTGCATCTTGATTGCATTTCTCATTCACCATAGCCTCTTTATTGCATTTTGTGCTCATAAAATCTGAGAGCAAATGCATAAACAAAGATCTTGGTGATAGGGAGACAATGGAGATTGATTTCTTTTAAAAGCATTATTTTGTTTCTGTAGTTTAGATTTGCATTTATGGTTTTTCTTTTAATTAGAATAGCTCTATTGATGTGGGTTGAAATGGTGGTTCTTACTCCATAGAATCATGCATTTTTATGGCTCTACAATTGGTGAACCTGACGTGTTTAAAAGCTTTGTTTGAATAAAATCTCATCCATATTCATGCTTTAAATGTTTTAAAGGATTATACTGTTTTAAAAGCTTTCATTTTGGCACAGACAGGGAGGATGATAAAAAGCAAGCTTTACACCTGCCAATAGCATTTTTTTGAAAGTTTCTTAAGTTTTTTTCAACAAAGCCATTTTGTGCATATTTCACACAGCATTGCATGCCCTTCCACACATTTTTCAATATCACGTGCTTTGAAATTTGTTTATCATGTGCTTGGAAATTTTTGAATAGAATTAGTTTGGCTCATTTTCTGTGCCCTACAAACTTTTATCACCAATAGAAGAGTTTTTTTCCAAATAGCATTTGCTTGCAAGTTTCTTATGCCTTTGGCTTTATACCTGCAAGTGACATTTGCTTGAAAGTTGCTAAAATATTTTTCAAAAAAAAAGAAAAGAAAACCATCTTGTGCACATTGGCAAACAGTTCACATACCTTGTCTATGCCTCTATCAAACAGCTTGCTTGCCTTGTCCATGCTTCCGTATTTTTTCTTGCATCTCTCAGATTTTTGATTAGCTGTGTTTTGGAAAACAATTTGCATCTTTTTTGTGCTCATTTTGCATTATGTGCAGGTCTTGCAATCATTACAGTCCATGGGGCAGTGGCTATTCTGAGATATTCTTCAGGCTCAATCTTCTGTGTATATTCCAAGTCTGGAGGATGTTTACTGTCAACATGCAATTCTATTTTCTTCTCATCTGACTTTGATTCTCCTTTGATTTTAATTTAACAGTCATTTTTAGTTTGTTTTAGTTTTTTTTTTAGTTTAGTATTAATATAGTTTAAGTTTTTAATTTGATTTTGTTAGTTTTAGTTTGAGTTTAGTTTTATTTTAATTTAGCTTAGTTCAATTTAGTTTTAGTTTAATTTAAGTTAGTTTTTAGTTTAGTTTCTAATCTCTTATTTAGTTAGATTTTTTTTTTTAATTTAGTTTAGATTTTAGTTACTAATTTAATTTAGATTAGATTTTGCTTTTTACAGTTTTTTTTTCTTTCTTAATGTAGCTTTTAAATTTAATTTTAGATTTAAATTAGATTTTATTTTTAATTTTTATTTATTTTTAGCTTTTTAATTTAGCTTAGATTTTTAAATCATAAAAAATCATTAATTTAGATTTTACTTGGATTCTTAGTTTATTTTTTTATTTTTTAGATTTTGGCTTTCTAAATTAGATTCTTAGTTTAGAGTTAATTTAGAATTTAGATTAGAGATTTAGATTTAATTTAGTTTTTAATTCTTAGATTAGTTTTTAACTTTAGATTAGTTCTAATCTAGAGTAATTTTTAATATTGGTTTTTAGTTTTAGATTAATTTTAATTTAGAATAGCTTTTAATTCTGATTAATTAGAATAACTTTTTTTTAAGTTTTTAATTTGCGCTAACTTTTAAATTAGATTAGTTTTTAATTAGTGTCTAACTTAGATAATTTTTAAATTTGGATTAACTTTGAATCTAGATTAGTTTTTAATCTCTAACTTTAGATTTTGAATTTAGAATAACTTTTAATTTTAAATTAGCTTTTTTTTCCTAGATTAATTTTCTTTAAATTTATGTTAGTTTTCATTTTGGTTAAGTTTTGGTTTTGTGACTAATTTTGTTAATTTGGTTTCTTTTGCTAGGTTCGTTTGGCAAAGAATTGAAAATCAAAACATACGCTTGTCAAAGAAAGGAGGCATGAAACTACTAATGAGATTTTCATGCAAGACATTCGTCGAAGACATGATTTTGAAACCAATTGTCTTTTAGATTATAGAACACTTCAATTGGTGCATTAAAAATGAACAATTGTATTCTTCCACATAGGCTTAACTAGGGGGTCAATGAACACTGTTTGTTGTGCTTGAGATAGTAGGGATTTTGCTCTCACCTTGTGCAAAACTTGGTGATTAGAAACAAAACCCATCTATTTTTATGTGTCACCCCGATTCAATAATCGAAGTATCCTCTCCCCTTATGCACTTGTGTGATCTTGGGTGCAAGAGAAACAGTTACTGATTCTAGAACTTGGGCCTATTATGGGGGGAAAAATTACTCACCCCAGGATGACTCAGACCGGTAGCACCCTAAACCCGAGGGACTTCCAACCGATATATAAAAGTGGATTCTTGGGGAAAGCCCAAGAATCATGCGTATGGTTCCGACGAGATGGATCCGAAAGGGAACTCTCATCGCATGGATCATGCCCTATGAATGAAATGCCCTTACTAAACACCTATTGTTTTAGAAGCCAACCATTTTTCAACTATTGCTTGGTATAGTGCAGGGTACAATATCATGCCCGAGGACACTCACTACTGATCCCCTTGAGTAGAGATAGAAATTCTTGGGAAGTGACTACCCAAGAATCCGAAGTTGGTGTGCCCGAATGACGTTAATGAGTCGTGGAGGGGAGCCAGTGCCACTAAACTTCTAAGCTATCCGCTCTCGAGAAGGAAAGGTGTTTAGCACCAATCCGGGGTATATCTGTGGGCTATATCAAGTATACAAACCCTTGGCCTATTGGCCTATTAGGATTGTGCTTGTCTCATGTGCGTTTGCATACATCAAAAAATCATGCTTGTCAAGTGTTTTATGGATTTTCAAACAGTATTCACCACATTCACGAATCTGAACACAAAAAATCGACCTCAAACAAACATCACACTGAGAAACTTGCAACATCTCAAACTTTGCAAACCTCAAAAGGTCCAACAACATAAACATCCCATGTGAACCTATCACTTAGATTTCTTGGGGTCATCATCCTTTAGTTTTGATCTTTCAATCCTTGCATTCGACCTAGTCCTTGCATATTCATGGTCCTTACATATTCATATCCCTTTCATCCTAGTTCTTGCATGTTCCTAGTCTTGCATACATAGGTCACATTACATAGTCCTTGCATACATATATCATTCCACCTAGTTTTTTCATGTTCAACCCCTTTTGCATATCAAGACCATCTCACCTAACGTTTGCATGTTCTAAGAATTTATCCCTTTGCATATTCATCATCGATCAAATAAAACCTTTAGCTTGCACTTAGGCTACTCTTCCTAGGTCTTGAAATCAAACTATTGGCTATCTATCACCTGCATCACTTGAGTTTCACCATCCTTGAGTTAGGGAAACATACCATCATCCTTAAGTAGGGAAATCCTTTTGGAGTCCATCATCTCCTACATACCCTCTATTGATCATTGGTCCTTGTGTCTATCCATCATAGCACAAGTAAAGCCTTTACATCATAACCAACTTCAAACTTAGAGTTTCCTTTGAGCTTTTGCATTCTTAGCTTGTTATATCATACCATACCATTTTCATATCCCATCTTAGAATCATATCCTTTTCATTTGCATCCTAGTCTTAGGTCTCATACATTACCTTGGATTGAAAGTCATAACAAATCACCCATGACCCCTAGAACAAGAGTAAAAATGTTTCAAGAAGAAGGGAACCCTTGGGGAAAATAGTTTGATAGGGAAGATCACATTAGTGTTGCAACTAGTGAAACAAGTGAAACTGATAGTGAAGAAATAACACAATACACCATAAATGAAGCTCTTAACGATAATAGGTTCACTAAACTTCTTACAAAGGTGGTCAAACGAAACCCACAACAATACTTCAAGGCCCTTGCTGATGAAGGAATCAAAATGCCTCCTAATTTTGACATATAATTACTCACAATGAATGACCAACTTAAATCTAGTGAATCTAAGAATCCCAAAACAAACAGCGATGGTAGGATCAAAGATCATAGACCCTTTTATCTACAACTTGGTTACAACCGATCTTCAAAGACATCAAAACATGCACCTACAAATGATCCTATTTTGGATGAGCTTAGAACATTAAGACAAGAATTGGATACTCTCAAGAACAGTAAAACATCGACTCACAAGTTCTCCATTGAAGACATATGTCCTTATCCCTTCAATCCAAGCATACTAATGCCACCTTTTCCTAACCATTGGGACATACCAAAACTTGACAAATATAATGGAAAAGGAGATCCTAAGAACCACTTAAGACAATTTTGTGCCACTACCATGGAATTTGTAGTTGATGAAACGTACCTTATGAGATTATTTCCTTGTAGTCTAGGAGGAGAGGCTATGGAATGGTTTTCACATTACCCCCGACCATCAAATCTTTTCAAGAATTGGCTGATAGATTTCTCTCCAATTATAGTTTCAATTGTGACCTTAAAGTGACCATGACACACCTTTTCAACACCAAACAAAAACAAGGTGAATCTTTTGTGTCATTTTTACAAAGATGGAGACATTTAACAAAACAATTGCATTATTCCATTCCTGATCAAGAATTGGTTGACCTCTTTTGTCAAAATTTGAACAAAGAAATTGGAAGGGAACTTCGCCTCAAATGCTTGGATTCCTTTGATGAAGCCATAGAAATGGGATTTCAAATTGAACAAACCCTCATTGATGATGGAACTATTAAACTTAATAATGACAAAGATCAAAAATTGAATTCAAACAACAAGACCCCTTTTTGGGTTAAGAACAAGAATGTAGTCAATGACGGAGTTGTCAATGCAAAAACAAACTAAAACATCATCACCTGTTTACAATCTCAAAGGTCCATCTTCAGATAAAGGAAAAGAAAAATAAGAAGTTTCCCTAAATGAAATTTTACACCATTGGGACAATCACTTGAATCTGCATTAAAAGAACTTCTTGAAACCAATATTATAACATTACCCAAATCAAGGAATATAATCCACAAGTCAAACCCCCATGGTGGAATGAAGATCACTTTTGTGACTATCATAGACACAAAGGACATAAGACAAATAGCTGCAATAAACTTTGACATTTAATACAAGACCTTATTGATAAAGGAAAGGCTCTTGAATCTTGAATCTGTGATGGTGTAAACTATACTACTGCTAAGTATGATTATACCATACATAACATCAGTGAGGTCGATAATCATGTCAACACTTTCATCATAAAAGGAAAATAACCTAATTGCAAGGTTACTACCCACAAAGGCACTATTACCCTTAAAGGTCCTAATGCAAAACCTACTCCACCCACTTCGCAATACAACCTCATAGAGCACTTGGGAAAAAAACCCACACAAATTTCTATACTCGACCTACTACACCTATCTCCTAAGCATAAAGCTATCTTAGATAAAGTGCTTGCTACTGCTATAGTGCCTACAAACCTACATGTAGATCAATTCCAAGCTATGGTGGGACACATCACTTCTCCTCATACTCTCACTTTTACTGAAAATGATGATTCATCCCTTCGACAACCACATAATGCAGCTTTACACATTGAAATCCTCATCCATAATGTTAAGATCAAGCGAGTTTTGATAGACAAAGGAGCGGGCCTTAATATTTGCACTCAAGGATTGATCACAAAATTAGGGTTCTCTAAAATGCAGTTGATCCAAGTAAAAAAATTACCATAAAGGCATATGATGAAGAGGAACTCTCATCTAAAGGATCAGTTACTCTACCAATTAGAATCAGCCCTATAGTAAAGGATGTGGTTTGCCAAGTCCTTGATCTCCCACTAACCTATAATATCCTCCTTGGAAGACCTTAGATTCATGCAATGCAAGCAGTACCTTCTACATACCACCAGTGCATTAAATTTCCCCACAATGGTGTTGAAATCACAATAAGAGGAGATACAAACCCTTTCATGTATTACCATAATCTAAGCCCTAAAACTGAAATCACAATCCCAAGAAACCGTGAAGCATTTCCTTCCCAAGCATATGTTGATCCTGAGTCCTTAAAAGCATCTTCCTCAAAATCCAATGCAGTCGAGATCAAAATACAGGTAAAAGAACAAGGAGTAGGAGAATATACCTTGAATCGTGCCCTTTGCATTAGAAAGCTACCTTTATCTCCCCACACTTATGGTAAACCACAAATGACTAAGACCACATCAGATGCAAATACTACAATGATTTGTAAATCAACTACTTTCAAAAAATGGGGAGCCCTTTACAATGAAACAAAAGAAGCTGATATCCTAAAATGGTTATACAAAGATGAAGATACAAAAACATAACAAATTGAAATAAAGATACCTGTTGAACAATATGGTAAAGGATTTGATATTATGAAACAAATGGGAAATGATGGTAAAATTCTTCTTGGCTTATAGAAACAGGGTATCTTGGAACCAATACAACCTACTCGTATGCAAAATTTCCTCGGTTTAGGATATGATGTGCAGAAAGATAAGACCTTGAGTACCGCGTGTGCTTCAAGTAAGGAAGTAGAGCCCTCTAATGCTACACAGACAAATGAGGAAAGTTCCATCGATGACTTCATTGACATTTATGATTATGATAGTGTCCCTACCCTTGAACCCGATCATAATATTTGTACCCTTGAATCCATTCAAAATCTTGACTCGAATCATGATTCTTTACTCTTGGTTCACCTGGAACTCATTGATTTCGATCATAAGGGACCACCACAACTGGATGTATTTGAAAATGATGAGGCAATCATAAAATTTCTAGGAGCATGAGAAGACATACCCCTTGAGGATCATAAAGCAAGATTCATCATAGAACTCAACAGTGCGGCTTATTTTGGGGGGAGTGCCAAGCCTTTCAGTTGCAAAATTATTGAAAATATAAAGAGGTCTTCCAGTGAAAACTGCTCTATAGTGCTATTAGACACCACAAAAGTAAAAATAAAGGACGTATCCAAGGGTGAAAACCTCTCTAAGACGCTCGAGGATGGAAGGAATGACACACTTCCCTTAGCAGTATATCATGAAAAATCATCTATGTTGGTGGAGAAGACAGTACCAACAAATCTAGGCACAAAAGAAAAACCAAAGATAATTCATTTAGCAGAATCATTAACACTTGAAGAGAGAATAGAGAATATGCAATTTTACAAGGAAAGACAAGTTAACTTTGCATGGTCCTATGTAGATATACCAGGACTTGATCTAGATCTAGTAATGCATCACTTGTCTTTACCACCGGGGGCAAAACCTGTTAAACAAAAGTTGGAAAAATGCACCCACACATTGCTCTATTGGTAAAAGCTGAATTACAAAAGTTGCTAGATGTGGGATTTATCAGACCTGTTGACTATGCTGATTGGATTTCAAATTTAGTACCAGTTTCAAAGCCTGATGGGGGCATCCGAGTTTGCAAAGATTTTAGAGATTTAAACAAAGCTTGTCCTAAGGATGACTTCCCACTTCCAAACATCGGTATGATAGTGGGTTTGACAGCAGGGCACAAAATGTTATCCCTCATGGACGGTTTCTCAGGCTACAATCAAATTAAAATTGCTCCTGAAGATCAAATTAAGATGACATTCACTTTTCCTTGGGGAACATTTTGTTGGAATGTCATGCCCTTCGGGTTGAAGAACACCAGAGCTACCTACCAACGTGCAATGACCACTATCTTCCATGACATGATGCATAACTATTTGGAAGACTATGTAGATGATTTGTTGGGAAAATCCTACACCAAAGCGGGACATCTAGAGATCATGGATAAAATTTTCACAAGATTAGAACAATACAAGGTCCAATTGAATCCAAAGAAATGTGCCTTTGGGGTAACCTCTGATAAACTCCTTGGATACATTGTATCATCTAAAGGAATTAAAGTTGATCCTACAAAAATAAAGGCTATACTTGAAATGCCTCTGCCTAAGAATATCAGACAGTTGGGATCATTACAAGGAAAACTTCAGTCTATCCGTCGTTTTATAGCACAACTTGCAGATAAATGTCAACCCTTTCAGCATCTATTACACAAGAATGCTCATTTAGATGGAATGACAAGTGTGAACAAGCTTTTCAGAAAATCAAAGAATATCTGATAACACCACTAATATTAGTACCTCCTATAGATGAAAGGCCTTTACTTCTATATATATCAACAACCACCATAGCACTGGGGGCACTTTTGGCACAACACAACTCTGAAGGAAAGGAACATGCAATCTATTACATCAGTCGTACTCTAGTGGGATATGAGCTCAATTATAGTCCTATTGAAAGAGCATGCCTTGCTGTAGTTTTTGCATCATAGAAGCTGAGACATTACATGCTTACACACCATACAAATCTCATTGCAAAAATTGATCTCTTAATTACCTAGATTGAACAAAGAAACACTCACGGGATGATTAGCTAAATGGGTGATGATTCTTAGCAAGTTTGATATTGAGTACATTGAAAGAAAATCAATCAAAGGAAAAGCTATCACAGATCAACTCGTCGATGCTCTTGTGACAGATGATCATCCTCTTATTATAGAGTTTCCTGATGAATCAATCTTCAACATGGAATCTACACATCTGTGGACTTTATATTTTGATGGCTCCTTCACACAAGGTGGTTCTAGTGTTGGAATTATCTTTGTCACTCCGCAAGGGGATTCTATACCTAAAGATTATAAGATACAGTTTCTGTGTACTGACAATATTTTAGAATATGAGGCATTACTTTCTAGGCTCTGTATAGTTGTGCAATGGAATATTCTTGAGTTGCATGTTCTTGGTGACTCTCAGCTAGTGATCAGACAAGTTAATGATGACTATAAAACAAAAGATGAAAAATTGATGCCTTACAAAAGAATGGTGGATGACTTCAAGGCCTATTTCACATCAATCTCTTTTGAGTAGATTCTTCGAGATAACAACAGAGTTGCTGATGCAATGGCAACAATTGGTTCACTTGTAGAAATGCCAAGTAATGCCGCTTATTATGAGTTCCTGGTAGAACCTCTTTTGGAACCTGCTTACAATATACCACAATCTGAAGTGATTTGTCTCATTGTTGGTCCTAATTCCCAATGGTATGGGGATATTATACCTATCTTCGAGATAACACCTTGTCATCAAACCTATCCAATAAATCCCGTAAAACCTTTATTCGTCAAGCTTCCCGCTATGTGATCTTAGCCGATACCCTTTACCGCCGAGGTCTTGATGGTACTTTACTTAGATGTGTTGAGAACGATGAGGTCAAAACTGCTTTACAAGAAGTACATGAAGGTATATGTGGGGCACATTCTAGAGATCCTACCTTAGCCAAGAAACTCTTGCATATGGGTTATTATTGGCCTACAGTGGAAAAGGATTCCTATCAGTTTGTTAAAAAATGCAAGCAGTGTCAAAAACATGCAGACTTGATACATGCTCCTGCACAAGAATTGCAGTCTCTTGCTACACCATGTCCCTTTTATCAGTGGGGACTCAATCTCATGGGCAAGATCCATCCACCTTCATACAATGGTCATAAGTTCATTCTCGTTGCCACTGACTATTTCACGAAATGGATTGAAGTTGTTTGTCTCACTCATATCATTGAAAAACAAATAGCCACCTTCATACTGAACTACATCATCTGTCGTTATGACATTCCTCTATCCATCATCACAGATAATGGTCATCTATTCAAAAATTAGGATGTCCGTGAACTTTGTGAGAAATTCCATATACAACATCATTTTTCCACACCTTACTATCCTCAAGGTAATGGCCAGGCTGAGGCTTCTAACAAAACCATTCTCAAAATTCTTAAAAAGACAGTCAATGAAGCTAGTCGAGATTGGCATATTCAATTGAATCCTACACTATGGGCTTATTGCACAAGTGTCCGCACTCCCACAGGTGCTACCCCATATGCCCTTGTCTATGGCTCTGAAGCCATCTTTCCCATCGAGGTTGAGTTTCCCTCTTTGCGCGTCTCTTTGCGCAATCAAATAAGTGATGAAGAATATCGAGTTTCCCATTTGCAGGAGTTGGAATTGTTGGATGAATGAAGACAAATTGCTTTCAATCATCTTAGAGCATACCAGAAACAAATGTGTCGAAGTTATAATCAGAAAGTGAAACCACGTACATTTGAGGTTGGGGATCTTGTTCTTCATGAAAATCCTCGCACTCAACAAGACAAAGAAAAGAAGGGTAAATTTGAGCCTAACTGGTTGGGTCCATACATTATCACTGTTGTGTATGGATCTGGGGCATACCAGTTATCTACTCCAGAAGGTGAATTTCTTAGTGATCCCATCAACAGTATGCACATTCACAATTTTTATACCTAAATGCTTTAGAGGGCAATCTTTTCAAAGTCCTGAAAAAATACAAAAAAAAAAAAAAATACAAAAAAAAAAGAAAGAAAGAAGAGAAATCCATTCGTTCAATGGTGAAAACCACTTCGGTGGCGCCTTGAGCAAGTACCATGGTGAAAACCAAAAAATCGGTGCCATGTGTAGAGGCTTCGCTTCTCTTTCCTTTGGAGCTCTACTTGATCTTTTCATTTCATTTTCATTCATCCTCCACTTCATAATGACCTTTTGATACTCCCCTTGCTTGCTCGTTGTGCCACACATACTAGGTTGGTCCTATCCCTCACTGGGGCATCTCCTTAACTTTAGCTATGGGTTAAGATACTAAGCATCTCGCGGTCAGATAAACTACCCTCTTTGTCTGTCTGCTTGTTTATTTCTATCATAAAATGTCCTGAAATAATCCAAAAAAATCATAAAATGACTTGAAATAATCCAAAAAAAATATAAAATTTCCTCAAATAATCCAAAAAAAAATCATAAAATGTCTTGAAATAATCCTAAAAAAAAAATCATAAAATGTCGTGAAATAATCCAAAAAAATCATAAAATGTCCTGAAATAATCCAAAAAAAATCATAAAATGACCTGAAATAATCCAAAAAAATCATAAAATGTCTTTAAAAAAATCCAAAAGAAAAAATAAAATGTCCTGAAATAATCCAAAAATAAAAAATAAAAAATTCCAAAATCCAAAAAAAAAATTCCAAAAATCCCAAAAAAATGAAAAATTCCAAAAAAACGATGACACTTTCAGATCACCACATCTTTGAACTTCAATAAAATCAAAACATGCAAGTGTTGAAAATCAAGCAAACATTATAACATATATATCAACCCATCTTACAAATCCAACCAAACGCATAAACTATAACAAGAATCAGTTCTACATCGAGGCAGAACCCCTATTTGTTTGTTGATCTTTGCTTATTTTATGATTTTATCTTTGGTGACATGTCTTTTAGCTTCTATAGGATGTCTTTGACTAGAGAGGCAAGAATGGGGCATGTTCATTTGTTTGTTGTTTGTGGATTGTTTCTTATTCACAGGATGACTCATCTTAGGACATGGTTGTCTAAAACCATCAAGGACCTATGAGTCTAATGTGGATGAGAGTATTCCTTGTCTGATAGTGTCTTCCATGCAATAAGTATTCAGGTCATCTATGGTTCATATACCTAGATTATTATACTTCATTACTAAATAAAAATGCAAACAGTATTCAGGTCGTCTAGATGTTCATGTTATCTAGATGCTTATACTATTTTGCGACATAATAATCTCAATGATGATAAAAGCAATTAAAAGGAACAAGAGGCTTCATCAGCTTCATTCTCTTCCATCTTGCATTTCATTTTCTTCATCTTTCTTGTCACAGAGAAATCAATCAATTGCTTAACTCACTGATATATGTCTCTTGAATCAAATCTCAAATCAATCAACCTGCTTCTCAAAATTTCATGTCCCCTTAGCCCATCAGTAAATCAATCATTGCATTACCTTGTCTTGCATAAGCATCATTCTCAATCAACTTCATCAGCTCATAAACTTGGCTATATTGATCATTTCCATCAATTGTTCGATTACGCCCATCAATTGTGCATTTTCATCAAAATGTACATCACTGCTTTATCACTTGCACAATATTAGGTATCTAATCACTTTCTAGACATCTATCGAGAGATTAATCTTCTTATAATATGTTCAATCTATCTCTCAAGGGGGAATAACATTCTTATCATAATCCTTACCAACATATCTTTGGGGCATGTATCAGTTGATCAATCTTTTTCTTTGAAACAATGCGACAAGCTGCATTGTCTCAAAGAGGGGAAAAATGTAGACACTCAAATTTGTCCTCACAAGCGTAATGATATTCGTCTATTGATTAAATAGATATTATTATTTACTTAATCAATTCATTCAATGATTTCTTCTATTCATGCACTCCATTGAATCATTGAACTATCTCATGTTTGTTCAATATCCATTGCATTAATGTTCATGTCCATTTGCACTATCGTTCATACTCGTTTGCATAATAAATCATAATCATTCATAATCCATTTGCATAATAAGTCATAAACATCATTTCCATATTAAATCAATTATCATTATCATCCATAAGTGTTTCATATTCATCTCCATTAATAAATCAATCATCATGGTCATTGATTATTATTTCATAATAAACTAATTATCATAACTTGCATATTAATCATATCATTTGCATAAATCATTCATGAAATATTGCATTTTAGTAAAGCATCTTTAATCATTTTATTGATATTTAATCATTTAGGTACATTTTAATCTAATAACCCTTTATCACTTTCATTCTCATCCATAACATTTAACCCAACAATGTGGGATAATGGCATTTCCTTCTCTCACATCTTTTATCCCACATTTCATCTTCAACCCCTCTCCATCTTCAGGGAACCCCTATTTAAAATGGGATTTCCCTCTCATTTTGGCTCTCACAAATTTTGCTCACAAATTTACATACTCATATCATCTTTGCATCTTGATTTCATTTCTCATTCACCATAGCCTCTTTATTGCATTTTGTGCTCATAAAATCTGAGAGAAAATGCATAAACAAAGATCTTGGTGATAGGGAGACAATGGAGATTGATTTCTTTTAAAAGCATTATTTTGTTTCTTTAGTTTAGATTTTCATTTCTGGTTTTGCTTTTAATGAGAATGGCTCTATTGATGTGGGTTGAAATGGTGCTTCTTACTCCATAGAATCATGCATTTTTATGGCTCTACAAATAGAATAAGGCTCACTGTTGGAGGGCTTACTACCCAAGAGAAAGAAAGACTCATTGCTAGAATAGAAAAGAAGATAGAGAAGAGTGTTACAATGAGAAATCCATTTCAAAGAAAAAAAAATCCACCACATCATCACCAACACCTTCACTCACACAACATTTAATAATCTAACACATGAAAGCTCACACTGCACTTCCCAAATTCGCACTCTAATACATGGCAATTCACATCATTCACATCATACTCATCTCTTTTCTCATCCCTCAACAACTCATCTCATATTTATATCATCTTCAACCTTGAAAAAATTCTCCAAGGTCAGCTATGCACCTCAACTGTACAAACTCAAATTAGGTCGACACAAAACATTCCCGCAGTGGAAAGGAATGAAGGTAGACCATAACACACCTTAGCTATGATAAAAAGGATGAATGGAAAGGTATTTTTTCATCTACAAGTATTGAGTCAAGGATATGTATTCTTGATTTTGGAGCTTCTCATCTCGTGTCTTCATATCACATGGAATGTTCTCTTTATTTGATCTTTGTGTTTGTTGGAAGGATCTATTTAAATTGGAGAATGCATTTCAATTATGTATTTTATTTTCCATCCTTGTCAACAAATTTCCTTTCCATTTATTAAACTGTACATTTTGAAGTAGGGAAGATTGTTGAGTTCATGTTGATTTCATACCTAATTCAATGATTATTAGAGACATAGAGGGTAGAGATATCAATGTTTTTAGGATGGTTGATCATGTATCTTTTTTTTTTTTTTTTAGACTGCAGGAATCGGGTAGCGCGACCCTCTATAAACTGTAGTTGCACTTGGTAAACTTTTTAACGTGATAGGCGACGCTGGTGCGGGTTGATCATGTATCTTGATTTTACACCTTTTCACAATTTTCTTAGGCTAATAGTATTGTATTTCTTTTGGTTGATATTCACACTCATGAATCTAGTGTGGATTGTATTCTCGAATATAAGTTTGGTCACTTAAACCTTGGTTTTCCTTCATCCACTATGATTATTGAGACTTGTATTTATATTTCATCTTATTTTCCTCCTAATTCTTTAGATTTTAGTGTTTCTATGGCTTCTAGTACTTCAATTTAACTAGATGTTTATAGTATTTTTGATTTAGCTTTGTGGGATGACTTTTTGACAAGTATTGTAGATCTATTTTGTGAGTCCCATCTTGCATACTTTATACAATATTGAAGATATCCATTTCCTCTCTAATGAGAGTTACGAAACACCTATTATCACATCATGTTTATCTTTGAATGTTATTATTCATAAGTCTTCACAAGTTTTTGGATTGATTTCAACTCATTGCATTGTGTCATCCTTTGATTCTAACATGCAAAAAATTAATCAATTTTTAAAGGAATGCATCATGAGACTTATTCCCTCGTCTCTCTTCTTGGAGTGGAATTTTATTTACATACACCATTAGATTTATTTCCTCCCAAGGGGAGAAATATTGCTTGTCAATTTTGGATCATCTTTGAGCATTCACCATTAGTGCAAGAGTTACTTCGATATGGGGGATACATACTCTCTCTCTTTCTATTTTATGGGGGATATTGATTGTATATTTGTGATGGATGTAATCATTATGGGTCATGTTGAGTATTTCTTCCATCACTTGAATACTTTTGATTGCATATTTTCTCGCTTTTGGAGAGGGGTTCTTTTTCCTAAGGGTTTTTCTCCTTTACTTTGGTTGCAAGAAATTTTTGCACATGGGTACCTTATTAGGCCTTATTATTGAGACCCATATTTGTATTTTTATTCCTTCATAAGTTTCACGTAAAGGGAGTGTTGGTGTGAATAGGGTTATTATCTGACTGACTAGGGGTATTTTTCCTAAGGGTTATTCTCCTTTATGTTGGTTGCAAGAAATTTATTTACATGGGTACCTTATCAAGCCTTGTTGTTGAGACCCATCTTTGTATTTTTAATTCTTCCATAAGTTGCACTTAAAGGGAGTGTTGGTGTGAATAGGGTTATTAACTAATTGATTCCCATCTAAGTCCTACTCACACTTAGTTAAGTTTACTTAGGGTAATTTTAGGTCATTTAATTTTTATCTCCTTTCATATAATTGTGAGACTTTTCATAATTCTATGTTTTCATATATCTCACCTTGCCTATATAAGCAACTTTCCTTTTGTACATTATTTATATTGTATGCATTATATAATTTAGTATCTATTTATTTCTACACTATTATTGAAGTTTATTTTTATTTTTTCAAGTTATATTGGTTGCTTGAGTCTATCGTGTCTCTTACATGACATTTTATCATAATGTATAACTTTTACTACAAATATAATCCTTTCACAATTTCTTGGATATAGACCATTAACTCCAATATCTAGTACACAAATATTTATTTAAAAATTATTATTGAATATTTTATTCTTTAAGGTTTGTGTATCGAGATATCCACCCACTTTATAAAGGTGTAATAGAAGTCACAAAGCACACAAAAGATCAATATGATAAGAATAAATTAGTTTCATATTAAAGAATACAAATAATATATAGACACACACACAATGTATGAAAAACCCTTGGTTATATAGAACACAATGAGACATAGGATAACATAAGATTATGAAAAGTGTCTTAATATTATGATATGAGACATAAAGTGAAAATTCCTTAAAATATCCCTAGTTAAACTTAAGTGATAAGGTGTTAAAAGGATCCAATAACATAACTAGTTAGGAAATAGCCCTATTCACACCAATACCCCCTAAGTGTAACTTAGGAGAAATATAAAATATGAAAATATGCAAATATGGGTCTCAACTACAAGGCATGATGAGGTGCCCATGAACAAAGGATTCTCTCACAAATAGAGAAAAAAAGAAGACCCAATGTTACAAAAATCCTCCCTAAAAGAGATAAAATAAAATAAAAATGTGTAGAAGATGAGAACGAGAAAACCTGATGTGAGGTAAAGCCCCCCCATAAGAGATAATGAATAGATAAGGTCAAGTGACACCCTTGAAGAAATTTTTCATAGCTCAAGAGAGTTTAAAAATGGTGATAGTTATTCTCACTGAAGAGTTTGGTGAATATATCTGTAACCTGCTCTCCTATAGGACAATACCATAAATCAATGACCTATTCCTAATTCAACTTCCTAATGTAGTGCATATGGATCTTGATGTGCCTTGTTTATTGATGTTGAATTGAGATCTTCAATATTTTGATGGAACTCTTCAATTGTCACAAAAGAGGACAAATTCAATCATGGAATGGTGAATCCAAAATTAGTTAGAATATTCTAAATCCAAATAACCTAAGTGATATCATCAATATCTCCTTGATACTCAACCTCAATCAAGGAGCAATAGCGTATTACTTCATACTCTAGTAAAAAATGGGACCTAAACCAAGATGAAAGTTATAGCCAAAAGTGGACTTATAATCATCAAGATCGCCAACCAAATTTTTTTTTGTATATCTAACCAAGTTTAGTTCTGTACCTTCTACATAATGAATCCCATGTTCATGGGTCCCTTGTATGTGATGCAAGACGCATTTAGTAGATTTTAAATGAAGTTCATGTGGTTCCTACATAAATTGTGAAGATATGACAATTGCAAAATAAATATTAGAGAGTGATTCAAATAGATGAGACTCCCAACAAGATGATGATGCAAAGTGGCATCAACTAGTGGAGTAGAAAACTTCACCTCAAGCTTGACTCTAGATAAAAAGGGAGTCAATGCAAGCTTACAATACGCTATGTCAAATTGAGCTAGTAGATAAAAAAGCATACTTGGGTTGAGCAAGAGTGATCTTAGAAGAGGATTGAGTGATCTTGAACCCAAAAGAGGACTGAATGATCTTGATCCCAAGAAATTATTGTAAAGGTCCCAAGTTAGTCACATAAAATTTATCATGTAGAGAAGATTTGAATCTACTAATGATGGATGATGAACTCCATATAACGATCAATTCAACAACATAAATAATAAGAAGCAAATGAGATTCATCCTATTGTAAAATGTAGGCATTTGAATGTGAGTGGCACCTAGATAATCCATCTAAGAGAAGAAAGTATTCAATCTTGACATACCAAGTGTGAGGGGCTTGTTTGAGGTCATATATAGAATTCCTCAACCTACAAACCAAATAAGAATCCTGGATAAATCCTTATGGTTACTCTATGTAAATCTCCTCTTGAAGATATTCATGAAGAGATGTACTCTTCACATCCATCTAAAGTAAAACCTAACCATGAGCAAAAAAATAGTAAGAGTCAATAAAATGTAGTTCATCTTAGTGATAGGGGAAAATGTCTCTATGTAGTCAATACTAGGAATCTATGAGAAACCTTTGGCTAGGAACCATGATTTGAAATTTTTCATAGTTCCATCTACTACATATTTGGTTCGATAGATCTACTTAGACCAAAAAAAACTTCCTTTAAGAAGAGGGACAAGGTCTTGTGTGTATTTCCTCATCAAGGAACTTTACTCTTCCTCCATTTTTGAATCCCACTCGGTAATTATTTATGCATCCTTAAATGATTATGGATTAGAAGTAGAGGCAATTTAGACACATGAAAGATGTTGATGTTGTGATCAAGTCATTGCAAGCGTCTAAAGGATCCTTAATAAACATTCTTGCTAACCATAGAGTTTTCCAAACCCATCAAGGAAATGATTAAGATGAGGATGAAGAATGAGAATCTTTAAACTTAAAATGTGAACCCTACAAAGGTATAAAATTTTGAGTTTGAGGAAATGTAGAATTCTATGAGTTACTATCCTCTAAGTCCATTGCAGAGGAAGGATGAGGTGGATGAGAGGCCAATCTAGGAGATCTTTCCTCAATGTGAACACTCATCTCAATGAAGTGTTCATGCATCTCTAAATCCAAGAGATGATACCTTTGGAACCATCAAGATATCGAACAAAGGCACAGGCCTAGCTTTAAGGTTCCAAACCCTAACATTTCTTTGAAGGGATGCATACCCAAGGAAAAAAGCTAAAAAATTAAAACTATTGCACAACTAGTTTCCTACCACACCAAAATTCAAAAAAAGTCACACCTTACAATTATTTGTGGGGAACTCAATTCTAAATGTGTGTTGCAAAATTAACAGCTCCATCCCAATATTCTAGAACAACATAATGAGCATGAATCATGCATTTGGCCATCTCATTTAGGGTCCTATTCTTCTTTTAAAAAACCTTTATGATGTGGGTTGTATGCAATTTAATGTGAAGATCAATCCCTTCAATAATGCATAATTTCTCAAGATGATGGATTACATATTCTTGATCATTGCAAATCCAAATAATTTTGATGTACTTTCTAGGTTGCTTCTCAACATGAGCCTTTAAATATTGAAACTTGTCAAATAATTTATTATATTGGAAAAGAAAGTAGACCCAAGTATATATAGAATAGTCATCAATGAAGGTGACTACATGGTGGACCTTGCTAAGAGAAAAGTTTGGAAAGGGACCCACTAGATCACTATGAACTAGTTGATGCACTTCTAAAGCCCTCTAAGACTTCCATTTACCAAACTTATCTCTTGAATGTTTTCCCATTGCACAGCCTAAATACACAACATCTAAAAAATGATATAAGGGATTCGTATGACCATATCCTATGCATTGATCTTTTGAAGATAGTGGTATTTAAGATGGTCAAAACACTCATGCCATAGCTTACCAATTCTGAATGAGTGATTGATGTTATAGAAGGAGATTGAGGTACAAAGTGGGAGAATGGATATATCTAAGATTCATGGTCAATATTCCCCACCGCAACCAAGGAACCATCCTTAAGATCTCTAATTATAACTAAATAAGGTAAAAACTTAAATTTCTTTCATTCCCAAGATGAGAGAGTTGGTAGACTTAAAGAAGGTTGACACACAAGTTAGGAACACAAAGAAAATTCTTAAATGATCCATCATCCACGTCAACTAAACCTTTTACTACAACTTCCACCTGAAGAACGTCACCTATAAGAATATGTGGCACCATGAAATTCTCCAAGAAAGATAATTATTCTCGATCAAAACCCATATGATGTGTAGCACCAGATTCAATTATCTATTGTTGTGAAGATTCTATTGCTACAACAAGTGACTATTCTTTCCCTTTCCTTGATTTGGAAGAAGTGGAGGGGATTCTTCTTATATGTACAAAGATGGAATATTAAAGTGATTATTCTTAATGATGTTTGTGAACTCATCTTTTCTTAGCATGAAAATGATGCTCTTCATGACCAACTTTCTCATAGTATGAGCAAGTCGGTCTCTCCTAAAAATTCCCTTTCTTGGAAAAGGATGAATATTCTCCTTGTGAAGGAGAAAATGATTGTACTCTATCTTTACATGGACTTAAATTTGATTTCTTTTGTTTCTTATTGGACCCTTTTCTTATTATGTAGATGACTTATCACCAAATATTGTGACTTGGATGACTTGAAAATAACCATGGAGATGAACTTTTCCTATCAAATCATCATTTTTAGGAATGGATCAAATGATGGTAGTATCTAGCCTTTCCCATAGTCAATCAATGAGCTTGGTATCAAATAGAAAGAAATTTTACATATTATGAAGGATGCTTTCTTAAAAATTGAAGACAAACTGTGCACCATTCTTTTCAATACCACATTCTTTGAGTTGTGCTCTTAATTCATTAGGCGCTTTTAGTTACACAATCTTGGATACTATCAAAAAAATTTAGATCAAGATTATTGAGATAGCTATCAATTTGACATCATTTAACCTCATTAATTTCACCATACAATATAATGAGTTTATCCCAAGATTCCTTAAGTGTTTTACACTTATCAATGCAAAAAAGAAAGCCTAGAGAAACATAAGTATGTAGATATCCAAGTGCCAGAGTAATTCTAATGAACTAATCCTTTTATTTAGGATCTACTGGTTTTGGAACAAATCCATCAATGTGGTGAGTTAATTATTCACTCATTAAAACATTCCATTCTTGTGATTTCTAATTTGCATAATTATGTGGAGTTAAATGAGAGAACTTAAGATAACCGATGGCCAAGATTATGAGAGCACCAGTGAGAACTCAAAGGGGAAATGAACACAACCACACAACTCAATTCCCCCTGCAAATCAAATGAACCCCTAAGAAAATATGATTTGAAACTTTATATTTGGCACAATTACAATTGCCACTTGTTGAAAAATACAAAGTGATCTTTGAACTCAATGCTTTAAAATTTCCAAAATAAGGCTCTATGATGAAAGTATAATTTTTTATCACAATGAATATAAACATATAACACCACTATGAAGTACATAAAAATTATACATTTTTTTAAAAATAAACTTGTAAAGGAGTCCATATGAGCCTAAATGGAGCCTCACAAGTTAAAAATATGAGAATTATTTAGCAACACATATGAAACATTGTAAATTATATAAATTTTGTGCATTAAAATTTGAAACCATCTAAACCACCATGTAGAGTGCAAAAAAATAGGGCAAATAAAAAAATTGCTCAAAAAAAGGAGTTTATAAGCTCAAGTTATGAGCCTATGAAGTTGGATTGAAAAATTGAACCTACCAATGGAGAGGGGCATCAAAAATTCAAAATTCACTTGTTGACATCAACATTACATCATTGTTAAATTTGGTAGAACTATTGCCAACTTTGGTGGAATTGTTAAATTTAGAACTTTGCTAGATAAATTTAAAATTATGCCAAATCTAGAACTCATATGAGTTTAGTCAAGGCTCTACTAACTAGAGAAGGGAAATCAAACTTAGCTGAATTGCTAAATTTTCCACCAAATTTTGTGGGTTTTATTTTTATTTTTATTTTTGCTTGGTGGGGGGCCACATGACCACTCCCCACAATCATTTTAAGAGGAGTTAAGCCTTCTTAAGAGGTCATGGCCCTAATAGGGATTTGCAAACCTCTAGAGGGGTTGTAGCCCGTAAAATGGGGCTTGCACAAATAAAGGCACTGCCTTATGGTATTAGGCCCAATAAGAGCCTATGTAGGGTACCTATCATATACCCTTAAAATTTTATTTAAAAAAAAAAACTTTTTAAAACATTAAAAACCTATGATTTTAATTTTAATTTTTATTATTGCAAAACATATAAATTTTAGTAGTTTTATACCATACTATGTAGGGGTGGGCCATATGGCATGAAAGTAAAACATTTTCTTTTGTCTCAAAGAACAACTTTATCTGAAATTGATAAACTTTTAGTCAATTCATAGATTCTTGGGCCTTCTAGAAATAATGGAAAAGTTAGATTTGACCCAAAATACTCCAAAAGTATGGACACCTTATGGATTTAGCAACTAACTCCAAACTTCAAACCCTTGCAGATTTGACAACTAACTCCCAACTTCAAACCACTACAAATTTGGCCTTCAATGTCCAACTAGGACAAAACAAAAGGTAAATTATACTTACTTGAGCACTTTGGACACAATGGCGAGCTCAAATTTATTCCACCAATCTCTCAAATGCACTTGAAATATAATTTCACAATAGAAATCCCTAAAATTTGCTTATTTTATCACACTTTTTTGATCCTCCAGATCATCCAAGGATGCAAGAAAAGATAATGCTCAATGCTTCAAGAAAATACAAGATCTTCACTCAAAATCTCATAAAAACCTAACTAAAGGCAATCAACAAGTTTTGATACCATGTAAGATTTGGCTATGGAGATAACCACCTAAGATCTAGAGGCTCAATGGAAAGAACAAAGTACTCAAAGATAAATATGACAAGAATAAACAATATTATTATCAAAGAATGTAAATAAAATGTACATACAATTTATGAGAGCAAAGATACTCTTGATTATATAGACCAATGTGGGACATAGGAAAACATAAGATTATGGCAAGTGGCTTAATCTTATGATATGATATATAAAGTAAAAATACTCTAAAAGGGCCCTAAATAAGCTTAAGTGGAACTATTTTGGAAATAACCCTGTTCACACCTATATATATATATATATAAACTAGTACTAATAGAAATTGTAAACCTGTAGTTTATTGTAATGCATTTCTCATTATGAACATATCAAAATTATTTTTTCATTGAAATAAGGACATCCATGCAAAGTATATTACAAATTTTTGAAAATCTTCAACATAGTTTGTTATTTTTCCTAATGTATTGAAAAAAAGTCATTATTTTTTGTAAACCTATATTAATTATATAATTAAAAATATAATATTAAAAAATATAGTACATGTTACACATTTTAGAAAGCTAACATTGAGGGATATGTCCTTTTAAAATATTGTCTTTAAATGACCTCATTTGACCCTCAAAAAGGTGACATGAACTAACTTTTTTGTCAACATTTTAATAAAAGTAGAGGAGGCTATGTTGAAGATTCCATAAAGAGCATTCTATCTAAACTTTGGGGAATTTGATCTCAGGGGCTAGATCCAACCTCTACTTATATTAAACTCCCATGCAATTTTGAATAAAAATGTGATTTTAGGAAAGTATCAAGGTTGACACATTAGTGGGGCACATTAATGTGCTTCAACCATGCCACTAGGGACTAAATGCCTTACCAACCTTTGTGTGCTTGTATTTTAGTCCATGATGTGCTTACACAATTCATTATTTACACTTCTTGTTATATGCTTATATTGCCACTTGATTACATGATTAAATGTTTATATACTTACATGATTATATAATTGCATGCTTGAATTAATTTACATTTGATGTACTACTTTTTACATGATTTTATAATTGTATGCTTAAATTAATTTACATTTGATGTACTACTTTTCCCTTGTATCTCTATATACAATCCATTGTCAAAAGTGAATATCTTATCACTGAGATATATATTTTTTGATATCTCAGGGTATCCTCGCGACTCAAGCCCAATAGGTTCCCTTTACAGGACGAGCTTGAGGCGAGACTAGTCCCTGGGGCCACGTAGTCGCCAACACTCGCCCCAAGTGTGCGTGGCAGGGTAATTCACGGGCTAGCCTCGATCCCAAGACCTCAAGGAGCAAACCCAAGATTTGAGCCGATTCCACTAACCCACGGAGGCAATAATCACTAAGATTTGATAATTTCCATTTAACATTATTTTTAATTGTCTAATTATCTACCTCATCTAATCATCAAGATACTTTATGTTTAACAAGCCAACCGTGAGACAGTCCCACATGAGTGAAGTGGCAAGGACAAAGAAACAAGCAATTCCAACCTACAAACAACAAGGCAAGAGTCTCATTCTAAATGATAAGCTTCCAACCCACATCCAACAAGCTTCCCACAACATTACTTACACACTTCGTATCCTAAGGCTGCTTTCTTGGTGGACCATATTTTTCAATTAAAAACACCAATAGAGAACAAGTTTCCGAATGCTTTTTTTTTTTTAAATGTTTTTTTGTCGTTTGCTTTCTTTTCTTAGGCTCCTCCATAACGTTCGAGTTCGTTCATTCTTTTCGGCGTCCATATCTTTTATGTCGCCATTGTTTCTCAATTTCTTTCACAGTTTTTGGGCTGCCAAGACCTGTCCGCACTCGATAGCTGTGGTGGGAGATCGATCAAAGGGACATATTTATCCGCACGGATCAGATCTACAATCTCTGGAATTTTCAAAGCGTAATTGAATTTTTGGATTTGAATCCGACTCGCGTTTGTTTTCTCAAATTTGTTGCTGCTTTCTTCATCAGAAAATATTTAACAAGGTATGTATTTGGTACCGATTTATTCTTTTCTGGGCCTTTTCTTTCCAAGAATGATCTATTGTTTAGAATCTGTTGAAGGATTTTCATGTTGACTTTTTAAACCTAGATCGAAAGGGGTTATTTTGGTTAAGGTTTTTGTGTTTTTTTTTGTTTTTTTGGATCGGTTTAATTGCGGCAGAATACGATTTGTAAGGATGGATCATGGGGTAGTGAGAATTTGAAGAGTGGATGTGGTTTATGCATTTAGGTTTTTTGTATTTTGAGGGAAAACGTTACTTTAGATTGGTCTGAAACCGCATGTTATTTTTGGTTGTTGTTTGATTGTGAAAATTATGTTTTCGTGTTTTGTTTTTTCATCTAACGGTTTTGGTGGTGGGGGGTTGTTTTTTGTACCGATTTTGTAAGAGTAATGTTTTTGTTTGATTTGGTTTTAGTGCCGATAAAATTTTGAAACTAGAAGAGTGGGTGTTCGGATTTTGCAGTGACGAAGCTGAGGATTGATTGGTTGGTTTGTTTGAAGATCTTGAGATTCAGTTGATTTATTTCGTTTGTGCTGCTGGATTATTTTGATGATTTGGGTTTAGAGGGAGAACAGATATTTGAGATATTAAGTTTTTTCTGTAGAGTTTTTTCACAGCCAATTTGACACACGGTGGGCAAATTGGCTTCTGTTGAAGATACTTCACATGTACATCATTTAGAAGGAAAAGACAGAAACTGACATTAGCTTATTGGCTGGTTTGTATCTTTCTATCAGGCAATATTCATTTAAGAGGATTTACTTAGATTGGAATGTATTTGATAGTTTGAGCAATTTTTAAGACAACTTCCTGCACCACTTGTCTTTAAACCAACAGTAAGATTGGTGTAAATTGCCCGTATTGCATACAAAGATTCATAAATGGCTGATATTGAGGGCGAAACTGATCCTGAATGGATCAAAAGGCTCAAGCATCAGGGATCTGTACCTCTTCTAGATCTAGACAATTGCTCCAATGGCTGGGCCTCTCCTCCCGGGGACTGTTTCCGTGTTAGAGGACCTGATTATCTTACCTCTAAAACAAAGATTGGTGGTGGGAATTGGCTTCTTAAGCCTTTGGCTTTCGATTGGCTTAAGGGCTCCTCCAAGATTCATGAAGTGTTGAAGCATCCTAATGGTCGAGTCAGACGAGCTCTAGAAGAAGCCTGCAAGGGTTGTGAGAATGACAAGAAACCTTTTGTTTGGGCCTTCAATCTGCAGGTCCCCAGCAAGGACAACCACACCGCAGTTGCATATTTTTACACTTACGACCCTATTCCCGAGGGATCTCTCATGGATCAATTTATTAAAGGCGACGAAGCATTCAGAAAGTCCCGCCTCAAGCTGATTGCCAATATTGTTAAGGGACCTTGGATTGTAAGGACGGCTGTTGGGGAACAGGCTATCTGCATTCTTGGTAGAGCTGTCTCTTGTAAGTATTCACAGGGGGAAAATTTTATTGAGGTTGATGTGGATATTGGTGCCTCTATCATTGCCAATGCAATTGTGCATCTTGCGTTTGGGTATATTACTAGTTTGACTGTTGATTTGGCATTTTTAATAGAAAGTCAGACTGAGGCCGAACTTCCTGAGAGGATTTTAGGAGCAGTTAGGTTTTCAGAGCTTGATCCAGCTTCTGCCAAGTCTATTGATCATGTTCCATACTCTGATGGTTCCTCAGAGAATGGAGATTCTTCCCTTCCTTCGCAGATTTGGTGGAAGTCAATTGGACAAGGATTTTCACACCTTCTACATCCAAATGCTGCTGATGGGACAGATATTGTTTCACCAGATGTTAAGGTGGTTGATTCGTCACATTTAAATGGGGTTGATTCTTCACATCTAAATAAGGTTGATTCTTCCAATGTTAATGGGGTGAACCACAGTAAAGAAGATGATCGTGAAAAGATGTCCTAAGATTCTTGGTTTGTTAAAGTTTGCTTAATTTTAATACCATTCAACACTGCCTGCCTTCAAAAACTGGTGACATTTCCTTGTTTCTGCTTACAAGTGGTGCTAGAGAAGGGATTGGAGGAGCACAAGTTGCTTTTCTATAATGGAGCAGAGGGAATGGTAAACAGGATGGACTGGGGAGACACTTGGCGTATTCACTGATTTGCAGGATGATGATGAAGGTAGACATGGCACAAATATTTATTTTTCAATATGCACTGTTCTTTATAAAGGATACTCATCCACTTATCATTTATTAGTTTCATTTGGTTTTCTTAGCAACCCAGTGGTTATGTTACACTGTGTACAGGCTAATTTATTTGCAGTACCACATTGTTAATGTAGATTTCTAAAATTTCTAATATTTCTGATATAAAAATTTGTCTGAAGAATTACTTAAGAACCTGATATTAGATGCATGCTTGAATTTATATGTTTTCTCTATAAGCTCGGTTGGGCTTCATTTTTAAAAAATCTGTGTTTTGGTTATTTGTTTCATCATAACCACGATGTCCAGTCTCAGAGCGAACAAGATGCTGAGGCCGCAGTGCTTATACATTATTGTTGCAACAAGAGCATGAAGTTGGACTGAAACTAGGATATGGCCAACGCTTTCTTTTTCTGGAAAACCTTTAGACCAGCATTTCTGACTACGATTTGCAGTTTTATTTTGCAGAGTAATAGGGTTTAGTTGTGGAGCAACTAATGGTTAATTGTTTGATTGTCCTAAATGTGGGGATGGCTTTGGTTGACTTGTGAAGGTAACAAGGCTGAATCTTTTGAGCCTTGTCCATGTCTCTATACAGGGCCATTATGACAGTCATTAAATGCCTGAAAACTTCAAATTGAAATAAATGTATACACCAAATAACTTCCACGTCAGTCACAGAATTTATAGTGTAGTACGCTCTACAATTAAACATAACTCTAACTAAAATGAAAGTTTGAGTAAAAATGATGAGCCAAAGCATTTTACCAATGACTTGGCAATTGCCACAACCTGCCCTTGGGGTCGTTTCTAATTGTTCATTTTAACTTTTGTTATTAATCTGTCGTCCTCGGATGTGTGTTCATCGATTATGATTAATATTGTATATGTAAGTATACAACTACAAAAAATAAATTTGAACTTTATGCATTCATAAATGATCCACAAATAATCAGAAATTGATATTATGATACGAAAATTATTTGATGATTAATTGAAAAATTGACTTGCAATTTTCAAACAATTGTTACATATTATCAAATAAATTATAAAATCTCACAACATAATTTAAAAATTGCTATAATAGATTTTAAATCATATTCTTAATTGTTCGTTCATTATGAGAACAACATAGTATTAAATAATGAAAAGACCTGCAACAAACTTATTAATAGCTGCATGCCACATAAATCAGTTATTTAGTTAAAAACAGATAAATAATTTAAATTATGCCTTGTACAATTAAGGTTCAAGTAGTATCTTTCAAATATTGTTCAAGTACATCATGCAAGTGCTTTTTCTCCGATCGTTGTATGGGGTTCCCTGGTGCTTTATTCAAAATATGTGGGACCCTTCCCTTCATTGGTGATGTGCTTCATTCAAAATACGTGGGACCCTTAACTTCATTGGTAATGTGCCTCATTCAAAATATGTGGGCCCCTTTTCTTTGTAGGTGATGTCATAGCAAAGAATTGCACGGAGATACAGATTAAAAAATTTAGTGTAGAGAATTTGTAACAACTCCTAAACAAAATTCTAAAATTTTATCTCTTTTAATAAATAAATAATGCATGTACAACATAAAGCAAGTACATGTCTTATATATCAAGAATATAATTATTTTCATTACAAGTCAGACATATTATATATGCCAATAATTTTCTCTCAAAGGTAAGCAATGGTCTATAAGTTACAACAAAATTCATAATACAATATAATCAATGGTACATTATAATATAATACTAAACAATAATATGACAAGTAATCTATAGGTGCAACATATCATCCAAACAAAAAATGGTAATAATCACGAGTTCAATTTATCCAAGAATCTCACTTTATCCCACACATCAACTATGCATGGAAAAGGCAAAATAAATCCACACATTGAATGAAACTCTATTCTTTCCAACCAATCAACTTGACTTTGGTCAAATAGACAAGTCATTCCATGTAGCGAAATGTAGTCATGTATTAGTTATCATCTTACTTAAGTATATTTATATTCTCTATTTAACATATACTCAACATGTATCCAAAACTTCACAACACTTAACATCACAAAACAATGTATAAGACTTCACAAGACATCTCAACACATACTGGAATTTCACAATACACAAAAAAATTACACAAAACACTTTTGACACATTAATGTAACACAAAACAACACTAGAAAACACAAGACTCTTACAAGGCATCTCCAACAACACTATAATTCATTTCCCACCAAGTTGTCAAGAGATATGCACACACAGAAACACATTGGTTGATTGGCTCAAATTTTTTTAGGCTATTTTCAACAATGAATGTTGACTGGCTTATCACTGGTATAACACATGAAGACATATCAAGCACATTAACACAATCGTAAAATTAGTCAAGTGGGAGTGTAAACTTAATTTGGGCCCACCCGCCAAAGGCATAATACTTCCAAATGAATGGGTGACTAGGGTATGCAAAGATTGTTTACCACCTTTACACCCCTAACCTTAGAAGGACAAGGCCCTACCAATGGATATATGTCACTGTAGTGAACCACCACTCTGCTGATTGGGTTTCACTGTGATTTTTGTAGGTCTGATTTTTTTGTTTCAATTGATATTCTTCTTTTTCTTGTGTTTTTTCTTTTGATGCCAATAATGCTGACAATACTAACAAGCATTTGCATGCAATAGGAACTTAAAATAAACTAATCTACTAAGTCCATTCGAGTAATGACTCAATTTAAGCACCAAAGATACTTTCTTCATTACATAATAGATTGTATACAACATATAACATACATCTTTTCAATAGCTAAACATATCTTCAACTAAACTTTAACTTATAGCCTTGTAACTCTATGAATAGTAACTTGCTACAGTACCAAACCCTAAATAAGTGCTTACAACTTTCGAATGACAAACTTCTCCCACCAAGAGACATATTGAGAAGCTCTTTAGGGTAAGGGCACCCCTTTTGGAAGTGATTGCAACCAGTAAAGGGAGGCATCTTTTTTCTTTATGCTAATTGAAACCTTCATGAAAGGGCGGCTGGCTGTAGGTGCAAAAATCAGCTCCAAAACCTTCTAAAATGCGAGTAGCTTTCTTATAGATGAAAATGGAGTCAATGGCAGCAACTTCCCTTTCCAAAGATAGCTCTAGTAACTTGCAAACAACATATATGGCTCCAAATGAAGTAACCAAACTCAGATCAACAACCTTAAGGTGGTATTTCACACCCTCAAGCAGCTCGAAAACGAATAACAAGCCCCCTCTAGGCTCACCCATTGTAGAAATCAGGAAACCCTAGTTTTCCCTCTCTCCAAAACTCCAAACTCACAAGCCAAGCAAGCAAAATAACTCAAAAACATGAGGGGGTCGAACTTCTCCTCTTTCTTTTATAATTTTACATTGAAATCACTATTCATTAAAGTGAGTACTATTCACTTAAGTTATAACTTTTTTCACTTTAGTAATGAATAATAATTGAAAAATATAAAGTGACCCCTCCATTTTAAAGACACATGGTCCCTAAACCAAGGATGGTGAAATTAAAGGTGAAGATCATAATTTTAAGCACAAATATCATGCCAAATGCACAAATTCACCCCGTCACCATACTCCATATGTCAACACTGCAAATTCATGACCAAGTGCTCATTCAAGTGACCCTCTATCCTTTGATTCTCAGAAGATTAATTAGAAGGGGACATTATAGTCACCTTAACAAGAGGGGATACATGGTGAGTAACTTTGAGAATGACTAGTTGTACCCTGCACCACACTAAGCTATGACCAAATGGTCTTAAGCTAGGCTATACAAGATCTCTAGGAGAGTGCTCTAAATACTACAAAGGTACATGAGGCACAACCGTGAACACTAGTATGTCACAAGCATGGATCAAGAACTTTCAATGGGAAATCTTGGACCAACCTTAGACCTCTTGTGCTAGAATCACCCAGACATCAAGGCTTTGTTGAACATGACCCAATTAGATTGGGGTACAACTTTCATTCTTCCCCTTTATATACCCCACCAATAACATGTGGTTGAGGTCATCTCTTGGGGTGATGAAATCCCCAAGCAGGCCAACTAAAGGGAAGGACAATGCTAGGTGTTTTTGATCCCCAAGTTCACACTAGGTGCGAAAGGAGGGCATACACACAAAACTAGCAAAGTCCTAGGATTTAAACTAAAACACAAATGAGAAAGTGTGAGATTTTTCATCCCGAAGATTGCTCTAGGCACAAGGGGAGAGCATATGTTTATGCAATCCTCCAAACAAAAAAAACAAGAGCTCTTTAACCCACTACTCTAACCTTAGTGCCTAAGATTAGTGAGAAAAATAGTCTTAGACAAAACAAATCTACAATAAAATATATCAGTAGTTTCTAATTCTTAGTCTTGAACATGCATGAGCCAATTGCATCACTTAGTCAAAATATTAGCATAAAAACCCTAAAAATTTGAAAAGTATTATAGATAAACAAAAACACGTTTGTATGAAAAAAAAGTGTGATTAGTTGAAATGAAAGTGCTATAGTCTACAACAAAAGCATCAAATGACAAAAAACACTAAAACACTATACCTTAGAAAGGAGCAACTTAGCTGAACATAGGCATCGTGAGTCAACATAGAGGCACTGGAAGTCTTTGTAGAAGCACTAAATGACAAAATATGGGTGCATCGAGTCTCTATAGAGGTGCATCAAGTCAACCCAGAAGTGTGAAAAGTATTTGCGCAAACGCAGTCCTATAAACAAGAAAAATCTATAAGATAGGGGTTATGACTAATTGATTTTTATGCTAAATGCAACTACAAATTTGTGAAAAATAGTGTCTTATAGAGTCTTAAGAAGCATAGAAAGCATTAATTTTATTTCTAATGTTGTTGATAAAAAATCTCAATCTAAGAGAAACTCTAACCTAAGCATGCAACTCAAGAAGCTACAATCTAAAAGACCACAAGCTCTAGAACACCTACAAGAAACTAAGTAATCTAAATCTGCAAACAACTAGGTTAAGGTTGTTACACCCCAATTGTTTATTTACTATTTATTATTACTATGCAAGGTAAATGTGAATGTAATTTGAATTCTGAATGAGAATAAATTGTGCATGCACTTTGTTATCAGTGAATTGTGAATGAATTGTATTTCATTTAATGATAGGTGAAGAAATGCATATATGTGAAATGTATGGTTATTGAATTGGTATTCTAACTATGGAGATATATTATGTGCAATGCATATTCTGTTGAACAACTGACTATTGTGGGAATGTGGTAGTTGATGCAGGTATATGTTCAATCCTACAAGTGCAAGGGGAAGTATCACTTAGGAGAAGATTTTGGTCGGGTAACTAGTAACATAACCTATCTGAGCTTATACACACTCACAGTAGAATGGTCGAGTGAAGTTATTATGTTGGAATTTGGTAAGTACTCCCTAGTATATGTGTTGCATTAACATGGGTCTTGATTGCTGTTGAATGCATGCTTGGGTGGTGTTTATATGTTTAGAGATTATGAGTTATTCTTTATATTACTATGCTTGTATAGATGAGGTGAATACACATGGAAATGTATGTATATGTATACATGTGCATGTCGACAATAGACCATATGCAAGAAGGAATATGCACATGAGAGTACACAGGTAGACGTACTTATGCATGCTTATGAATAGGTTGCTTATGAGCATGGAGCTATCAAGTGGACAATATGACATGAATGTGTATATGTATAAATACATCACACAACTATTCCCTATCAATACAGTGGTAATCGTGTATGTGCTTGTTTGTATAATCGATTGTGTGTATATATACATATACATACATCTATATATATATTTATATATTTATGATGCTTTGAGGGTTGATTTATATATATAAACATAGGCTGATTTTTATCTATAAGCATAGGGCGATTTACATATGAGATATTGCAAAGTATTTAAAGGCAATATGTTAACATTGTATCAAGGTTGAACTATGTGGAAGTATTTCACAACAATAAAAGGTTGATATGGATAAAACCATAATGTCAATACTATTGAAAGACAAAATTATCTTTATAAGTAGCAAATTATTGAAACTTATAAGGTGTATATCATAATGAAAAAGAAATAGAATTCTACACAAACCTCATAAAGTATAAAATGCATGATAATAGGAAAAGTAACAACAATACAAGAAATTGGCCAAAGTATCATTTATGTGCCAAGCAACTCTTTACTCCTCTATTTTTTGCGAAGCTTAGACTTAGTTGACATTGAACATGTGTTGCATTATGACTATAGATTGTTTCAATGAGTAAAACTGCGCCAAATAATAGGAAGAGTGGTTGCATACTTAGCGCTAGAATATGAAGTTCTATTTGTTGTAGAAGTCCATCTTTGTTGTAATTTGTCTGTTATCATTTTAACATTAGCACAATTGAATAAGTCTCTTGTTGCTGTCAATTAGTTGGGTTGACCTATAGCTTCGTGTGCATGCCTTTTCTCTTGTGTTTAGTTTGTTCCACCTTATAAGCTAAGTGAAGTGAGTCAACTTGCATGGATTAAGCTGTCAATTTGCATGCCTTTTTTGTAGGCTGTAAAGTCTCATTTTTTTGTATAAATAGATAGGTTTACACTCTCATTTGGGGGACACACTAATCTGCATTATTTTGTAATTGCATTCTATTATATTTTGTGAGAGCCTTGAGTATTTAGTGAAGAGCTATATTGTGTGAGTTATATTTGTGAGAGCATATTATCAACTTGTGAGTGGAGTCTTATTGAAGTATTGGTAGAAGAGGTCTAAGTGAAGCTAGTAAGCTGCTGTTGGAAGGTTGTGTGCTAAGTCAGTCAAGTGGTTAAGTGTATTACAGGCATGAGGATCTAATCTTTATTTGTCTTTGTTTATGAAAGATTGAATCTTGAATGCTTTATTTGAACTACTTGAGATTACTTGCATTAAGAAAACGTAGTATTTGCTTTGGAAAGGAAATTGAAGTTGATTTATGCTTTTATGTGAAAGTGCTTGTAATTACTCCATAATAGGAGAATTTTTTGTCATAGATATTGTTATACTAGATATGATTAAACAAGGATAGCTTAAGGGTTATTCAGAGCTAAAAGTTATTTGATTATACTAGATAGCTAGTGGGTTACTCCTAGGATAGATTGTACATTGAAGGGAGGGAACTTGTTCATATGCTTTGTGAGTAGAAATACCATAGAGTTTGTGGGAAAAGGGATAGGCAATTTCTCGGATTAAAGATTACCCATTGGAGGAAATACCTATGCATAAATTATAGTGGCCTTAAGTCAAATCGAGCTTGAGTAGTGTAAGTGAATATGATGACTATCACTCAAAGTACTGAATGAGAACACATTGGCCAAAGTAGTGTGATTTCCTTTGACTTGACTTTCAATTCACCATGTCCATGTAGTGCATGCTAGTTCCAGATTGTACAAGTTCTAGTCATGTAGAACATGACACTAAGCTCAGAATAGTTGTCATATGAGGTTACTCCACCAATCTCTTCGTCGAAGGGTAAGGCCATCTATCTTATGATAGATGTGTGGGTGACTGCATATGAGTCTGTGTTTGGCAGAAAAGTGCTTGTGTGATGCTTCTCCTCCTCAACAGGCGAAAAAGACCAAGATTTTGAAAGGAAGAACTTGGACCATCTATATCTATTACTTTGAAGCTTGATTGAGCTATGTAGGTACTTGTACACAATCTTGGAATATTATAATTTATAAAATTATTATATTGAAATGGAATCCATGTTGAATATTGTTATGACATCTATGTTCATTTGTTCTTAATAAAGAAAATAATTTTTTTATTGCAATAGTTAGTTACATAGTTTATTTACTCGCAAAGTGAAAACTTAGGAAAATGTAATTTAGTGAATGAATGGCATGTTAAAAAGATGACACCAGAAAATCGCTAGCAATAAACTAGGGTTAGCTCAAGAATTTACAAAATTTTGAATGAAATGAAAGCACAACTTTCGATGGCGTAGGTGTTGCAGGTTGCTTTGTAGGCACTGAATGTCGCTATAGAAACACACAAAGGCATAATAGAGGCATTGAAAGGTGTGACAAAGGCACAACTTATCATTGCAAAAGAGCCAATTCATAGAGCCGAGTTCAAAATTAGAACGTACAACTTAAAGCTCAACAAAAACTCACAAAATCATTAGAAGAAGGGATGTGGTCCCCATCGGGCATTGCCAAAATGAGGACAAAAAAATGTAATAAGGTAAAATAACTAAATAGAAATGCATAAAACACACAAGAAGCTATACCTTAACACCTCCAAACTCCATGTTTGAGCTAAATAGGTGCATCCAAAGCCTATTAATATGCTCTCAAATGCCTTAGAATGTGGATTTCTCTAATGATATTTCAACATAATCTAGTTACAACAAATGAAGATGATGAAAATGGATAGAGAAGGCCTCTACTTATAGAAAGAGGCACAGACAGATGGAGGGCTAAGATCTTGACACAAGATCAATGGCTCATGTTGAGAGGTGCTCTCAAGCAAGAAGAAAAGTGTCATGTGATGGTTAATGGAGAGTGAAGGCTTAAATGAAGATGATTGGGTAAGATGATGGAGGATTGTGATAGGATTCCAAGAGGCAAATCTTTGAATTTTTTCTTATCTCTAGGGAGGTGGAATTTAAAATGAGATTTTATGGTGAGGAGGGAGATGGCCCCATACAAAGTCAACTTAAAAATTGACATTTCTCTGTAGTGGATTAAATGAGAGAGGTGAGGATTTATTAGCTAAATGTGTAGGCAAGCATGTGGGGAGGAATGACACATGACAAGTGGAATTTAAAATTGTGAAGTCTAGAAAAGGATAGTTAATTAATTAATGGGTTTTTAGAGGAAATAGGTAGTATTTGCTAAGGTTATATTATTTAGATAATTTAACCTTTCGAAGACTGAGGCAATGGGAAAATTAATTAAATAAATATTTAATTAATTTAGAAGAATAATAGAATATTTAATTAACTATGGGACAATGAAGTAGATTAATTAAAATTTGGAATTTTAATTAATTTATAATGTGAAGTCAAATTTGTGGTGTCTACAATAACATTATCAATTGTCATTCATTTATTACAATCATTTATTGTTTACTTTTCCTTTGTTTGACCTAAGGCATATGATTTATACCATCAACATTTGCTATTGTGGAGGTGGGAAAACCAACACTGGGTTCAACTTAGGCAAGCCCCTATACAACACAACCTTTCCCCTCTTTTTTCATGTGTGTAGGTCAAATCTAGAACTATTGTCAAGAATAGGTTACATAAGAGCAAAGAGCATACTATACCAAAGTGATTTGGCATCTAAAGATCTCAAAAAACCTAGACTAAGGCGCCCCAATGCCCTTGTCCCTTTGTTTCAAACTTAAATTTCATCTACAAGTTCCTCTTTGTTTTCACATCTCTGATTTGTGTCTGTTTTTGCAATTTTCTATTTTCATCTATGCGATCGATTGCATTTTCAGATCTAGGGTTTATGTCAATTAGGTTAATAAAAATCACACATAAAATCTACCCTCTTTGTAACAAAAGAACCAAACTATAGTAGATTGGTTCTCCTTTGAGGTAGTTAGCCAATCATCAAACCGTAGTTGCTTTGAGTTCTAATGTTAACCCAAAGAGGAAAGCTAGATCTAGGTTAATTCACTTATTGGATCTTAGAACTCTTTCTCACTTAACACATTGCATCAATCTTAGGCACTTCATTGAAATTTTTCGGGACACTCAAAGGAGGGGATTTTTGTTGCTTCATTGCTTTAAAAAAATCCTTTGACACAATACCCATGGACAAACTTTGGAACAAGATGGAGGAACTTGAGATTTCAAATGAGAATAGAGTGACAGTGCATAAGATTTATTAGTGGGTTAGAGCTAAAAGTAGAACAAGATATGCTATATTTGAATGCTTTCTTAGTGACATTAGAATCATAAAGGATGTCTCTATCCCCCACTATGTTCAGTTTATATATTGATAAACTTGAAGAATGGTTAAACAGATATGTTGGAGATGTTATCTAGTTGGTGGGTTATGTGGTGAAGTTACTTTTGGATGCAAATGGTCTTATCCTAATTGCAAAAATAGCACATGATTCGAGATAAAATTTGAATGCCTTAGAACTCTTTTTCCAAGAGGTTGACACGCAAGTGAACACCAACAAGACCAAACTCATGATTTTTTCATTGAAAAGGAAGAAGCAACAAGAGTTATTTTTTAGGGATGTTTGTTAGAGATAGTGGAAGAATACAAGTATTAAGGAATTAATTTTTACAATAGACTCATTTGGGATACATGTGGAATGAAAATGATACAATGAGGATGGAGAGCATTTCACCTTCTTCAAAATAGGTGTAGGAAAACAAAACTATAGAATTGGAAAACCAAGGAAATCCTTTTTGGTTTGTTGGTCACATTGGATGTCCTCTATGGTTGTGAGGTTTGGGGGAGTAGCATGTTAAATCATAATTGTAGACAATTAGAAAGAATCCAAAAAAATCTAATTACTAATAGTCTGAAAGTCAAAACAACGACCCCTTATTAGATCCTTTTGGCTAAAGTAAAAACTTTCTCAATGGAGGCATCTATGAAAATTCAATTGCTAGGCTTTTTAAAAAGGTTGAAAACATAGATAAGCATCAATAACCCAAAATGATTGTTGAAGAAGAGTTAAACCGTAGAAAGAAGACATAGATGAAGCAAAACAAGAAGTGTATGGGAAAATGGGGCATTAATTTGTAAGAATGTCCTAACACAAATAAAGAAATAAAAGAGTTGCGTTTGAAAAATTCAGGATTGCCATGTGGACAAAAAAAATTGGTCAAAAGCATGCTATGTGAAAGAGTTCAACCTCATACAAGAACATGATGAAAACACCTCTCTACATGATACAATTAAGGGAAAGGCTTGGCTTTTAGTTGCATAGTTGAGGATTGGTTCACATCATCTTAGGTGTGAGATTGGTAGATGGATGATCGCCAAGGGGAGATTGGGAAGAAATAACTTGCATTTTCTTCAACAAAAGGGTGGTTGAAACTGAAGGGCACTTCATCATAAAGTGTGTAGGATATGAGGATAGTACATATTTCGTATGAAAACATTTTGAAGGTGGGTAGTCTAAAAGAGTTATTTGAGGAGACAAGGCTTCACAAAATAACTAGTTTCTTGATCAAAATTCATAGTAGAATATTTGACATCGAAAATAACTTGAAAATGTATTAATAATGTGACTTTTGGTCCCTTATACTACTTGGTGTTGTGAATGTCATTAAAATTCTTTCACTTCATTTCATTTCAGAGCTTCACACCTAATTCTAGAGTTTTTTTTTCTTTATCCATAAATGCTATCAATACTGATTTCTTCTTCGTAAAGGCAAAGACTTATCAATAGCATAGGCCTTATTGTTTAAACGTCACAACAACTAACATTTCATTTCAGAGCTTCACACCTAATTCTAGAGTTTTTTTTTTCTTTATCCATAAATGCTATCAATATTGATTTCTTCTTCGTAAAGGCAAAGAATTATCAATAGCATAGGCCTTATTGTTTAAACGTCACAACAACTAACATTTCATTTCAAAGCTTCACACCTAATTCTAGAGTTTTTTTTTTCTTTATCCATAAATGCTATCAATACTGATTTCTTCTTCGTAAAGGCAAATACTTATCAATAGCATAGTCCTTATTGTTTAAAAGTCACAACAACTAACATTTCATTTCAGAGCTTCACACCTAATTCTAGATTTTATTTTTCTTTATCCATAAATGCTATCAATACTGATTTCTTCTTTGTAAAGGAAAAGACTTATCAATAGCATAGGCCTTATTGTTTAAACGTCACAACAACTAACATTTCATTTCAGAGCTTCACACCTAATTCTAGAGTTTTTTTTTTCTTTATCCATAAATGCTATCAATACTGATTTCTTCTTCGTAAAGGCAAAGACTTATCAATAGCATAGGCCTTATTGTCTAAACGTCACAACAACTAACATTTCATTTAAGAGCTTCACTCCTAATTCTAGAGTTTTTTTTTCTTTATCCATAAATGCTATCAATACTGATTTCTTCTTCATAAAGGCAAAGACTTATCAATAGCATAGGCCTTATTGTTTAAACGTCACAACAACTAACATTTCATTTCAGAGCTTCACACCTAATTCTAGAGTTTTTTTTTTTCTTTATCCATAAATGCTATCAATACTGATTTCTTCTTCGTAAAGGCAAAGCCTTATCAATAGCATAGGCCTTATTGTCTAAACGTCACAACAACTAACATTTCATTTCAGAGCTTCACACCTAATTCTAGAGTTTTTTTTTTCTTTATCCATAAATGCTATCAATACTAATTTCTTCTTCGTAAAGGCAAAGACTTATCAATAGCATAGGCCTTATTGTTTAAACGTCACAACAACTAACATTTTATTTCAGAGCTTCACACCTAATTGTAGAGTTTTTTTTTCTTTATCCATAAATGCTATCAATACTGATTTCTTCTTCGTAAAGGCAAAGACTTATCAATAGCATAGGCCTTATTGTTTAAACGTCACAACAACTAAAATTGAAAGTTTACAACTTCTGCCGAAAAACATTTGATGTAAAGACAGAGCCATTGGTGTAGTCACCTAAATGATGACGAGTTCGAGTTTTCTTCAATAATAATAAAAAAAAAAATTACTACTTCTCCCACCCCTCAGTTGGCTCCATAGATATATGAGATTTCCTTACCTTGCTACTTTAAAGAACACATACCATCTTTGGGCACACACCTATACAAGGCATGAAAACTCCTTGCTTTTATTCCTGTCAGGCCTTTGCAGAGGTGCGCATCCAAACTTGCCTTGGTGATTTTTCGAAACTTGTAATATGCCTGATTCCCTGTAGTGTGCATGTAGATTAGGAATCGACTTTCAGAAATTCGCCTCTTCTGTTACTTGCATACAGTTGTAAATCATGGTTTCCTTCCCTTTTTTAAATTGAAACTTCTTCTTTGTGAGGCACACACCACACTCATACCCTAGGCATGCACCTGTATTTGCTGAACACATCTTTTAAAACAAATTCTTTAGTCCATGAGACATGCACTCATACACCAAGTGCATACGTGTAAATAGGGCACAAAAAAACCTTGCATTTAATCATCAGGCTCGCACACTTGTATACTCCCCTGTGTTTCTCTACACAATTTCAAACTCGTTCTGTCATTGCCCTCATCTATCTGTGCGCAGGCCTGCATAGCTGCAACTAGAAACTTGAAACAACTCTTTTTGTATGCCCTAACTTACCTCTGCATCTACACACTCAGGATTTTGATTGGTGTTTTTCTCTTGCGCACATATTTTTGCATGTGTTTTTGTTTTTGCAAATTTGACACATAATACATTGGTTCACGACTGTTTCTGAGCTTATTTTAATGTTCTAAGGGTAAGGTCCTATGGAGGGGGCTTCTATTTTTCTGGAAAAGATTTCAATTAATTCTGTAGCACAAATTTTTTTTATCCTAGAAGGTAGGGGCTGCTATTTTTCTGCAAAAGATTCCAATTAATTCTATAGCACAATTTTTTTTTTTCTCATGAGACCTTCCGCTCCATGAAAATAGAAGCCCAAGCCCCTCCATGAGACCATACTATAAGCCACCATTTTATTTCTCGAACACGCATGACTGTAAAGCATTATTTGACCTTGCAAATTATGTCTTCTTTCATGGTGTGCACCCTCTCATTGATAAAGAAATTTCAATTTCAAACTAAAAGTTTTCTTCTTCATTCAAAATTTGTCAATGTGATTTAGGGAACTCCTCTTTAGAGTTGACTACACATAATTCATAGCTTGATATTAGTGTCCTTCATTTTAGCCTTCTAAAAGCACTTAAATCTCTTTCTATTGCCTCTACAAACAAAATGTAAAGCCTAATCTTTGTGTGACTATTGTTACTCTTGTTCTTTGGTATGTTCTATTAGTACTAGTTGGTCAAGTCTAAGTAATGAATTGTGCAACCTTGTTTGGTGCATTGTATCATTGATCACGTTGATGAAAAAATCTCTCTCTCTATTTCTCTAAATATTATGTAAAAATATGATTGCTATTGCCAAGAAATTACAGTCTTGTATAAATTGTCTATTTGGGAGACTATTAGCTCTTGTACCTTATTAGATTTTCTATATTCTAATAATGTTGAATTCAAATGATTAATTCTTAGACCCGTTCATTAGCTAAACTTGACATAAATATTTGATGTGGATTATTTTGCATTATCAATTCAGATTGAGAACTATCTGATCTAGTTAAGAATTGGATGTGATCTTTTGTGATTGAAATTATTTTCAATAGACATGATATAATGAATGGATTTGGTTAAATAGGAGATACAAAATGATGTTGTATTTAACTTTAGCCTAATGAATTTACTCATATTTTCTATATTTTTTTATGAGGATACTACCTACAAGTGAGATTAGGATCTTTGAGGAATATTCAAAATAGCTCAAAATGGTGATAGCCAATCGTATGCAAATATGGATGAAGGTAACTCTAACTAACTAAAAGTGAACCTTTGGTGATTGGAGGAGGTAAGTTATATGTGTTTAATATCTTGTTGAATAGTGATATTAAATAATAACAAAATGTTCAAAGACAAATTGGTAGAAAAAATGTTGAATCTAACTTTTATTATTTCATTCTTCTCGAAGATAGATTTAAATTGCAATAGTAAAATGAGAAGGATATTAATTTTTTGAATCATAATCAATTAAATTGTGAAAATCATCACAGTAAAATTAGTAAACAATGTGATTAATTATGATGTGCTATATATATATATATTGGACATATCAATGTGGTGACTAATGTGTAGGAAAATTAGTGCCAATGTGGGAAAGAAGAATCACCAAAACCTTGATCGAGATACTTCACTTATTGAAATTTCAAGTTGTGATTTGATATTCTAAAGAAAGTTAAATGTTGTGGTTTTATTATATCTAAGTTATTTTTTGAGTCAATTATAATTTTTATTTTGTTTAGTTAATTGATTTGAAAATTATGTGTTAGGATGTGTTAGTGGGGTTGGAAATAAAAGCTCCCTTAATTTTTGTTAAAATTCATATACAAATTTTATTTGGTTTAAAAAATGATATAATATGTCAAATTTTATCTTATTTTAGTGGTTTACAAGACCTTTAGTATTTACTAAAGGGTTAGACACATTTTGAAGTTCTCATCCTAACTTATAATTGAGTTTTGAACCCTTTTATTGTCTTTAAATGTTTGCAATGAATTTTTTATATTTTAGAGGTGGAATGGGTGATGTGTCATTACACTATTTAATCCTCCAAGTTATAAATAAGGTTTTTTAGCCTCCCATGACTAACCCCTTAGTGTAGACACATGGAGGCTTCTCTTGAAAATAAATATTTTAGGTAGAGACACTTGGAAGTCATCCAAGGGGCTAGGTGTCAATATGGTTAGCTCTCATATGTGCGAGCATAAGAGATATGATTAGCCATGATATATGATGTGGAGGTGATAAATGTCACCTTCACAAATTTAAGGATGAAGATATTAGTTTTTTATTTATTCCCTTTGTGTAAATGTGAAGGGGGCTTCTTGGTTAGTTTTCTCATTCTTCATTCTTGTTCATATTTCTTAATTAGTGTTTTGGTTGTGAGAAGAGAGACAAGGTTTTGAGAAAATATGTTAAGAGGATTACAAAGAGTTGAAGATCAATATGAGTATGGAATGAAGAAAGAAGAAAGTTTCATCCCTGCAACAAATGTAGCAAGATAAATCCTCCCAACTCCATTCTACCATTTATTTTGATATTTTGTATACTTTTTATATGTAGAATTTTCTTTGTTGGAAATGAATTATGGCAATAGTAGATTCATTGTAGTTAGTGTATCAATGTTTGAGATAATGTGTCTTGAGTTATTTGAGATCAAGTTGGGGTGTTAAGTGAGTTTCATGGATATATGAGATTATTGTTCATAGTTTGTGTATAGATTTTTATCTCTTGTGTGTTGGGTTTTGGATGATTCTCTCTACTTTGGGAATGGATAAAGTCTTGTAATGGATTAATGATGTCATGATTGGTTGGGTGGAGATATTTTCTCCTTTTGTTGACATATCACCATTGCAACCTTGTAATCTTGTTCTTGAGGATGACTATTAAAGTTTCATATCCTTTGAATATCTTGTTATAAAAGAAAAGCTCAAAAAATATTGTAGTTTATTTTGTTGAGGAAGAAGGAAGAATATAATTAGTTGATTTTGTAAATATGAAAAATAAATGAGAAATGGTTGTATTGTCCTAATTATTTTAGAGTGTTATCACGGAATCTAGCAGCGCTCGTTCCACGGATAACCCCCTACGAAACTTGTCTGTTTCTAGATGGCCAAAGGGACTCCTGCGAAGTGATTTCAAAGATGACATCAAAGATATGATCACATTTTTAAGAAGAGTAAACGACTTGCCTGAATCATCCACTTTTCATGATTGGATGTATGAATACATCAAGATTATAAGAAGACAAAAAGCGCACATTGACTGGGGCAAACATACCAGTGATGAAATACATGAGCAACTGATCAATGCGCCTTCCACATTGAAATTCTATATGACTTCTTACCTCGTGTATGCAATAGCTGTAATGAGGCAATTTCTGGGTCTATCCACAAAAAGGAATCAGATGCTGGTATTTGTGTATAAATTCTTCTATCAACTGGAATTGAAGGAAAGCTTCCATCATTTTAGGTAGGTTATTGATGCTTTCTTCGCACCTTTACTTTTCAATTTTGATCTAGCTCTCGAGAGGAGAAGGATATCTGATGATGCCTATAAGGCGGTAAGTAAAGTTGGATGCTTATTTCTTCAATTCCCAACATTTAGTTATTTAAGAGTAGGGTGCTACACTAGCTACCCTTACATGCTGCCACGTTATCCTTTGGATAAGTGGGTTCTCATGGAGATGTGCAGACAACTGATTTCAGTGCATAAAGAATGAAGAAGTAACCACAAGCGTGGATTCAAGTTCCCACTGACAATCGGCAGATATACTATCCCAACTATATAGAAAGCCAAATCTGTTTATGCTGAGATGCAAATCATGACAATCAAGACCTACAGGTATAGGTTTGATTTTGATTAATGGGATGTCAGAAGGCAATTACAAAAAGGTCATCACAAATACCGTTTTGAAGACATCTGGGCTGATTGTAGAGATGAAGAAGCCATTCGCAAAATGGATTATTGCAGGTTGATTGTTCAGCAGATCAAAGACCTATATATTGTTGACCTACTAGAGGATTTTACAAATCCTGGCGATATCATGAATGTTGTCTATGATGAACAAGAGGTTTCTAAAAGGCCGTTGCCTGCAATTCAATGGTCTAGGAAAGAAAGTACTAGCATGAGAGAGAGATTGAAGCCAATCCTATCCAACGCTGTAGAATGGTTACATAAGCATGGTTTTGAAATGAAAAGTTTCCGAATGGATTCAAAAGGAGAAGAATCTGAAGCAGAAGCTCGCCGACAACAAGAACTCCGCATGAAAAATAAATCAATGGTTGTTCCCACTTCTTCATGAAGAGGTCCCATGATCAAGTTTACTGTGGGCAAGAAAGATACCCAGTTCGTCCTAGAAGGAGAAACCACGGAATCCGATCCATATCGCTCTAAAGGTAAAAAGACTATTCCAGAGGAGATAGATTCTGATGAAGAAAGTACTTCCAGTGACCAATCCATTGAAGATGAAGACTCAATAGAAGTAGACTCCGATGTAGAAGAGGTTTCTAAAAGTGGGCAAGAGTCTGAAGAAGATTCTAAAGAAGAATATGAAGGTAAACCAAAATTGGAAAGACAAGAGGGTGATCAACAGGAACCCAGGCATGATCAAGAAAGAACTACATCTCCACCTGATAATGTAGTTGAGGAAATTCCCAGAACGTCATCGCTTGTGATTTCCAGTGTTCCTCATACCCCTCCAAATTCAAGAACTCCTCCACCTCTTGTTCCCTCATCACCCATTCCTACCACATGCATTCCTGCAGTCGAGATATTCACTATTCTTGCAACATCAACCCCGCTTGATACTCCCTCGGTGACAAGCATTCATACGGTTGATATACTGTCAAGTCCTCCATCATCCATTCCTAGCCTATCTTCACCAATGTATGATATCACTTTTGAAAATGAATTCAATCGTTTCATGAATGAGTCAATACATGATCAACTCAATGTGCAATCTACAGGAGTAATGATGACAAAAAATTCTCCTATTGTCACGATACCCATGATGACTTCAGAGGTGACAATGACTTCAAAAGTGACAATGACAACTGAGTTGATAGTGAATCCAGAAGTTCACACCTCTTTCCTTCCCCCTTGGCTGATATCTCAAGTGTCGAAGCAGAAGAAGCAAATGATCTCTCCAGAGGAGCTCGACCTCGAAGAGATAGTCCCTCTAAAGGCTAAAGGGAAGAAAAAGGAAAAAGTATACTCAAGGCTGAATGTTGACAAGACTGGCCATAAGTATGCGAAGATTGGCATACCGCCGCAAGAAGAAGGAGATGTCAATATGGAGGACTACATAGTAACAAAAGTTCAGCTTGGCAAGGTTACCAATGAAAGTGCAAAAACAGATGCGCAAGTGACATTGGATATCTTGGCTGAAAGATTGGATAAAATGGAGAAAGCTTGCAATATGTACAAGTAGAGGGCAGAGCATTATGCCACTTTTGTAAAGAGACTTGCATGATCTCCAACTAATGCACAACTGCTAACAGTGGTAAGTATTGAGGACCCAGCTGTCAAGAAAGCTGAGAAGTTCGCCTCCAAAGGCAGGATGTTGTATGATTTTGTTGAGAAGATCATAGAACACAGATCTCAGATCATAATTGTTGCGGACAAGAAAACTACCTTGTTGGCCAAGCTCACCACAGAGCTTGATAAAGAAAAAAGTGTACTTTCCCAGGAGCGCAAAGATATGGAAAAATGCCTACTGTCATGGTCACAGATGAAGTAGGTAAAGCTTAGTAAATTGGTGGAATTCGGGGTAATTCCCGACAAAGAAAAGTTCATTGAGGTAAGAGAATCCTTGAAACATCGAATTGAAGTAATTCAATCTCTTATGGAAGATCTTCATCAAGTGCAGGAAGATGTCGAAGCGCATCGTGTTATTCTTGAAAAAGCTATCAAGGAGTTACCAAGTCAACTTCTTGAGGAGAATTGTATCTTCCTGTCGGCCACAAAAATATCCCAGATCTTCAAGGAAGCCATAATGAAGTTGATTGATAATGCAGACTTTTCAGAAGCCTCTTTGAACGTCATTTGTGATACAAGGCTCACATTGGATAACCTAAAAATACATCTTGACAGGTGCAAGAAGGTTCACTCATCTGCCATGAGATCGATTACGAGAATCCACACCATTGTGGATTACACCGTTGGTCCAGATGAGAAGTTTGTGCAGGAGACCAGGAAGAAATATGAAGACTTCCGCACCCAAAGCAAGGAAACATGAAGAAGGTTCCTGATCTCCAGTGTTAGACATTTTCGGTGCATCCCTTTATGCATCTTGTAAATATTTCTTGACATCTTATATGTCTTTTTGTAAATTGTAATTGCACCAAGTTCGAAGATGTAATCTTTTCAAATCAAATTACACTTTGACTTTGGTCCAAGTTAGGTGAGATCTCCTAAAATCGCTCACCCAAATTTCCTTGATTTCCTCAATTAGATTCCTAATTTTGCTCATCCCTCTTTCTATATAATGTGAGGGATTTCTATTGTAAATGGATCCTTTAGTATTTTGCAACAAAGTGCTGCCCTTTTTGAAGCAGAATTGTGAAACTTTGTGTTCATACTTTGTGAATGAAATTTGATCAATAAAGAAGAAGATTGCAAACCAGACTTTGTGTTGGATTCGATAATCTTATGAATTGATCTCATTTGGTGGTAATTAGCTTATGGAATCTGAAGGACGCTAAGTAATTCATGTAAACTTTGTGTTGCATCCTTTATTTAGATTTAGATTTTTGTTTTTTTAATCTTTGGTTGAATGATCTACAAGACTTTGTGCTTGTAATTATTCATGCTCTTTGGATACTATTGTTGAATGATCTACAAGACTTTGTGCTTGTAATTGATCATGCTCTTTGGATACTTTGGTTGGATAATCTACAAAACTTTGTGCTTGTAATTATTCATGTTGTTCGAGGAATTGCTGCATCTAAGAAGACTTTGTGCTTATAACGCGACAAACGACACACCTATCACAAATCCACCATTGATAAAGCTACGGAATGACTTTGTGCCTTCGTGAGCTTTCCCTTTTATTTTACTAGTTTATTGTTAATCACTTCGAGGACCTCTACGCTTTGCTTTGACAAGATAGAGGTATTGGCATTACTGCTCGTTGTTAGTTTAGAGTTATTGTGAATTGAGAACTTCCAACAGTAAAGCATTGTAAACATCTTCTCTGAAAAAAGAGAGAAGGATGAATGTAACACACCCCCCCCATTTCGTAAGTATTGTGTACATTTTGTAATTAATTTGTTTATTTTACTATTTCTTCTGTTAGCAGTAAGAAGGGTGCCTCCCCTTTCTGAGAGGAGAGATTCACATCTCACATAGCTGTGGTTGAAGTCCTAGTTATGTAATCTATCGAAAAGCTGATTACATAATTTTCACCCAACAATTTTTTGGCGACTCTACTGGGGAACGACATACACAATCTAAGCCTCATGATTTTGATTGAAGTAGATAAGTTTCCTCTTTCTTGTCGTTCTTTTGTCTATTGTCACTTTATAATATCCATCTTATTCAGATCTACATTCTGGCAGACCAGATATATACACGAGGATTGAGAGCTCAAGGAGTAGCAGATCCACTTTTTGAAGAGTTATTGCAACGTGATTTTCCATTTACTCTCCCACGAGTAAGGTCACCATTGCAACATGCTATAAGCTACCTTCCACGTAGCCAAAGATCTCCTCTCCCAAGTGTTTGGTCTATTTACCGCAGACATCCCATTCAGGTACCTTTTGTGCAACAATTTATGGCCGCACCACCTACAAGACCATGGGGAAATGTTTTTGGTCCCCTCCGTTTGGCCGCACCTTTGCACGAACTACCATGTGTATCCAAGAAGCATCTCCTAAAGTTTCATGGTGATGGAAAACATCCCAATGAGCACATATCCACATTCTACATCGTTTGTGGGGTTCTCGACATTGAGCATGAAGATGTTTCTGTAAGATTGTTCATTGAATCCCTTCAAGGGGTTGCAGTCGAATGGTTCTTTAATCTTCCTAACGCCTCCGTCACTGATTGGGCCTCTCTTCGCACTAAGTTTGAAGAAAGATTTAAGCCTGCTAAAGATTCACATACTTTATTGGCACAACTCACCACCATGCGTAAAGAAGCTCACGAGCCCATGCGTGAGTTCGTGGAAAAATTTAATAAATTGGTGACGCGGATCCCAAATGATGCAAGACCGATGGATCATAACCTAAAGTGCTTCTTCATCAACACACAACTACCCAAGGTGAGTTTCTACTTATGTAGGGAAAATCTTGTTAATGTTGAAGCGGCTCAACAACTTGCTACCAGTCTGGAGGACGACATGATCCTTGCTGGAGAAATCAAGATGGGAACTAACAGAAATAAAAGGATGCAAGCCTCAAGGTCTTCAACATCTAATGTTAGTGCTCCTAGTGCCAGCTCAAATTTCACAGATCCCATGGTCCAAAGGCTGGCAAATGAGGTCTTGTCTCTCAAAAAGCAAGTTTCAAACAATAACAAAAGTAGCAATTACAAGGACATCCCTCGGAGGACTTTCCCAAATTATGCTGGCAACAAAAATCAAAATTGTCTCCCAGCACCCCCAGGAAGGCTTGCTTTGGAATCCCTGCCCGCTAACAATGCCGCGGGATACTATGAGGCTGAACAAGACGATTATGCACAACAAGAATACCCTGAAGAAGAAAATTTCGATCTCTTTCAAGAAGAAGAAATTGAATCGGCTAGCAACTCCAAGATTAGCTACTTGCAAATGGCAGAGCAAGAAGAAGAAGATGACTTGGTGACTGATACTTATGTTGTTTTTATGCGGCATTAACAAAATCAGATTGATAAAGCTCAAGCTACTGCTGTCCCTGAAAAAGAGAAGCCGTCGATAACGATCGCCAAAAGAGGATCTCCCCTCCCTTGGCAACCCAAGAAAGCAACAAATCCACAAGTACACTTCACTCTTCCTCATCAACTCCCGTTATTCCTAAAGCTAATCCTCTCATTCCAAAGACCAGTGTGCCTTTTGTAAAACCAATCGGTGAAGTTACAACTTCCAACCTACAAAATTCTTTCCAGGCTTTTGACATTATTGACCATGCAAAGAAAACCAAGGTTCAAATGTCCGAGGCTGAATACCTCAAAGCCAACCCCGACCAATTTGATAGGCTTGTCAAGTTTTTCAATGTCAAAAGAATTTCCCCAAGTCAGGATAGACCTCCTGACACCCCTGTTACTCCTAAACCCAAGATGCCACAGAGTAACCTTAGATCTAACCCTCCAACTGCCTCTGGATGCATTGATCCATTTTTCATCTCCCTACTTGTAAATGGTTTCAAGCTGAGCAAATGTGTCATAGACTCTGGTGCATCCAACAACGTGATGCCTGCCAAGGTAGCTACTGCCTTGGGCCTTGAGATGACCAAAAATTTTAGCCGTTGTTTCTCCATGGAGAATAAACAAGTGCCATTGATTGGCCAGATCAAAGATGTGCAATACGCATTCACCGCATACCCAGAGAAGAAAATAAAAATGACGGTCCTTGTGGCCGATGTACTAGCATCATATGAAATCCTCGTCAGACGCAATTTCTGCAAAGATGTTGGAGGATAACTAAGTATGGATATGTCTGGAGCAAGAATACCTGTACAAGGTGTAATGCAAAAATTGGTTCTTGAAAAGGAGTCAAAGTTTTTAGTTGCCAAATCAGATGATCCCAGAGCTCAGATCCTGTTCGAATCCTCAGGCGTGGGAACTTACTATCTAAAACAAATGAGGTGGGTGAATCCTCAACTCAAAATGAGTTAGAAAATGATGATATTTCCTCCACTTCAAATGAGATGTCATCAGGTGATTTGTCTATCCCCGACCATGAATCCTCGTCAAATGATGAAGCTTTGGACTTCGACAGTGTTAGCATTGGTGATCCCAACGGTGTCTGGTTGCTCAAATTTGATGGTAGCTGCTCTTCGACTAGTTCTGGAGCAGGAATGGTTTTTATTTCACCAACAAGAAATTTTTTCCCTTTCTCTTTCAAGTTACAATTTGATAACACCAATAACATCACTGAGTATGAAGCCCTGTTGCTGGGAATGCAAGTTGCACTAAAGAAAGGTATAAAAAATATTCATGCACAAGGTGATGCCGAGCTGATAGTATGTCAAGTAAGAAATATTTATCAAAGAAAGAATGACAGGCTTAGGAATTATCGTAATCTAGTATGGGATTCCATTGAGGAATTCAAAGCTTTTGATATCTTTGTTGTTCCCAGAGAATACAATACTAGAGTTGATTCCCTCGCAATCCCTGCCACGCTCTTGGTGCCACACAAAGACTTTCAAGGTTCTACCTACACCATAGAGTTGGTTTTCCGCCCAAGTGTCCCTGATAATTCGAGAACTAGAAAATTTTCAATGATGATCATTAGATCATTGCCTTTCTGGAGAAAGCAAAGAATTTTGATGAGTTGTATTTTGAAGGCAGTGATTCTCTGCCTCGAGAATCTGTGTCGCATATGGATCCTGTTACGGGTGAAGAATATTTACAACTCAAAGGGAATAAGATTCCAAAAGGATTGGTATCCTTGGAAAAGCTTTTTGATAAGCATGATCACCATGTTAAAAGGAAACTCTCAGATTCTAACTCATTTAATGAAGTAGAACAGATAAATCTGGGAACTGAAGCTAACCCCAAGATGGTGAACATTGGCAAATGTTGCACGATTGAAGAAAGAAGACAGTTTCCTCAACTACTACAAGAGTATATTGATGTCTTAGCATATTTGTACAAAGATCTAAAATCATTTCGGCCTAAAGAAGTACAAAATGATATTCCCCTCAAGGTCAAAGCTTTGCCTTACAAACAAAAGCAGAGGCAGTACAATCCCAAGATCTTTGGAACAATTTTGGCGGAAGTTCAAAAGATGCTAAATGCGTGGATTCTCTATTCATCATTCAACATGGATAGCCAATATCATCCCCGTTCGTAAGAAGAATGGCAAAATTTGCATTTGTGTAGATTTCAGAAATCTAAACCAATTGTCACTCAAAGACAATTATCCACTTCCAGTGATGGACCAAGTCCTAAAAAATGTAACCGGATCCGAGATGCTCTCCATGCTAGACGGATTTTCTGACTACAATCAAATTGAAGTTAATTCAAGCGATCAACACA
>VDFB02365492.1:0-59175 GCA_007258455.2 Sequoia sempervirens
CAATACTTATTAGTAGCTTACTAGATATGGCTTGTTCTACTAAATCATCTTTCTTTTTGGTTTTACAAAAACACCTGAATTTTTCATCCTTTTCTCATTTAAACGTATAGTAATTGCACTGTGGAGTTGACATTACGGAATCCTAATTTCTTTCTATAAAAAAATATTTGATATATTTTATTTCCATAATTTCTAATTTTTCTTGAAGAAACTTTACCACGAAGGTTATCTAGCACATTTGTTTCAATTGTAAAAAAAACATTTTCACCTTCATCCATAGATGGAGTTTCATTTCCATTCACACAAGGGGTTTCATTTTCATTTTCAAATGTAAAAAGGATTTCATTCTCATTTTCATCAATATTAGGGATTTCATTCTCATTTACATTCTCATAAGATATAATTTCATCATTTTCTTGTTTCTACATTGTTTCAACCTTAGTATTATTGATCTCATCAATTGTGTATCTAGCTTCATCTAAACAAGCAATATCAATATTATAAAAACTTGGGTTTGAACACATACCTGGATAGATTGTTTGAATAGGTGCATTTTCCATATCATTGGGAGGTAGATTTGAAGACACACCCGAAGTTGTTTGCATATCATTTAAAGTTGAAGTTGAAGGCACAGTTGGGTTTGTCTCCATAATTGCATTTTCTTCCATATTCACCATCTCCACATTTGCATCATCTACATTCATTTCATCATTCATGGCTTCCTCTTCAACATTCTTGGAACTAGATGCTTCCAAATCTTTCATTTGATGAATCCTTTCTCTCCTTTCCCTTTGTCTTTTTGCCTCCTTATCTTTATTTGGCCGGATTTTTGAGATTATCATTACCTTTCCTCATCTTTTTCTTTGTCTTTTCTTATCACCCATGGTTTACTAAACCCTCTTTGATAACAAAACAATAGTTAAGAAACCCTATTTTAAAAGAATTTCCACCTCCTTCAAATATTCAAATTAAACTATGTACTATGAAGATCATTTTCTATAAACTCACGAAGTACAAAATCCATCACAAATTACCGCATCAAAATTCCCTTTTCCGTCTTCTTGTAAAAGTTCTTGCCGCCAGTCTTGATTTAGCACTTTTCTCTTCCAACAATTTGAATGAGATATGCCTGCATAAAGACAGATTTGCAGCCAAAAACCACGAATATTGCTTCGGATCGTACTCTGATGAATGTTGGGAAAGATTGTGTTTTACGGTATTTTCAAATTAGGAGAAAAGCGGCTGTGAAGCAGCGATGCGCGTGTTATGTTCAAAAAATGCTTACGCGTTTCATAACGCGTATGCATTATGGTCTCCCAACAGCCAAAACGTAACGCGTATGCATTATGAAACTCGTACGCGTTTCATTTAAATAACGCGTACGAATTTCTATAACGCATACGCGTTATTTAAAAGTTGAACTCCCATACCAAATCCAATGCTAGTTTTAGGCCTGGGAAAGGCTTGGCAATATGAGCCTTAGCTTTTGACTTGCAACTAAACAACTAAGGCAAATTGAAGAAGAATGTCCAACTTTGACAACATAGATGATGGACTTTTTTTCTAAATAAGTCTATAAAATTAAAACTCATTAGAGAACACAATGTCTACTTTCTAAATATATATTTTTTGTTAAAATTGGTTTACGTTTGTTATTTTTTAATTAATTTCTAAACAAACTAGGCCTTAAACTTGAAATATCAGGTTTTTTTGGTTTTTTAATAACTTTGTATTGGTTGAGTTTCTTGTAAAAAAAATTATATGGGACCAAACTTCAGACAATTCTCTACACAATGAAAAAAAAATATTCAAAAAATATTTTGTTTAGGTCCAATTATGTTGTCTATACACGCTGATTTGAAAATACATCAATTAAGGCCAATAAAAAATTAATAAAAAAAATCATTAAACTTCATGTTGTTGGCTCTCTTTTCTTAAAAGGAATTAGCAAAATAATTTTATGTGGGTCAAAAAGTGTTGTCTGTACACCTGCTTGGTATGGTTAAAAAATAGGGACTTTTAAAAAGTGGTTTTTATAGATCCTTATCAAAATTTAATTTCTATAAACTGGGTATTTTAATAATTTACATATTTGGAAACTAGATTCAAAATTATAAATTTCATATTACTGACTTTTTTTAAGATTCATTGTGGAAGTACCTCAAATTTTCAGTCCAAGTGTGACAAATTCTGAAAAACAGCAAAAACATTTCCACTTTTTGAGCTTTTTGTGTACCCAACTTCTTGCATCAACCCTCAGCCATCTGACATACCATGCAACTCTATACATACTTCTTTACATCCAGTGACAACTGAGGCCAATAATAATGCTCACTAATAATGGCAATGGTCTTATCCTGATTGAAATGTCTTACCATTCCTCCACTGTGCTTCTCCTTAATCAGGTTCTCCCTCATGGAACTCCTCAGAATACACAATTGGCTTCCCTTAAACAATATTCCATCCTAAATTATGAAATCTAGCCACCTTGTCTTGTCCACTGTAACAGGCTCCTTGCAAGTTTTCCAAGCCTCTGTGAAATCATGATCTTTTGCATACAATGTTTTGAGTTCATTGAACCCAACCACTTCAATCTGCATCTTTGCCATCAATGTCTGCCTCCTACTTAAGGCATCTGGAACCCTATTCGACCTCCCACTCCTATGCTTTAGATCAAAGGTATAGTTCTGCAAAAATTATACCCATTTCATATGCCTCTGATTTAATTTTCCCTAACTATTCAGATACTATAATACTTGATGATCAATATACAAAAAAAATTCCTTCGGCAATAGATAATGCCTCCATTTCTTTAGTGCTTGAACTATTGCATAAAATTCCTGATCATATACAAAATTATTTCTCTTGGCATCATTTAACTTTTCACTGAAATAGGCAATGGGCTTACCTTCTTGGCTCAACACTGCTCTAATGGTACAACCACTAGCATCACAATCCACTAGAAACACCTTATTGAAATTTGGGAGGGCTAGAACAGGCTGCTCTATCACCTTCTATTTCAATAGTTTGAAACTTTTCGCTGCTCCAGTGCTCCACTTGAACTCTTTTCTATCCCCTCTCATTGTTTCAGTCAAGGGTGCACAAATACTACTAAATTTTCTAATAAACTTTCTTTAAAAAATAGCCAAACCATGGAAAGATCTCACCTCAGTAGCAATTCTTGGGGTAGGCCATTCCAGAATAGCCTTCACCTTCTCTGGGTCCATTTTGAGACCTTTTGTCGAGACAATAAACCCCAAGTACAACTCGTTCTTCACAAAACTACACTTCTTTAGATTAATCAACAATTTCTCCTCTCTTAACTTCTCAAAGGCTCTATGAATATGCATCAAATGCTCATCCAAAGTTCTACTGAAAATCAAAATATCATCTAAATACACTATAAAAAAACTTACCAAAAACTCTTTCAGTACCTCATTCATGAGCCACATGAATGTGCTCGGTGCATTGGTTATCCCCAAAGGCATGACTAACCACTCGTACAGGCCCTCTTTGGTCTTGAAGGCAGTCTTCCATTCATCTCCCTCTCGAATCTGAATTTGGTGATAACCACTCTTCAGATCAATCTTTGTGAAGTACTAAGCTCCACTCAAACAGTCTATTAGGTCATCCATCCTTGGTAGGGGAAATCTATACTTGATTGTTATCTTGTTTATGGCCCAAGAGTCTGTACACATCCTCCACTCCCCATCCTTCTTTGGTGCTAGTACGGCAGGTATTGCACATGGGCTTAGGCTCCCTCGAATCAAACCCTTTCTCAACAACTCCTGAACTTGTCTATTTAACTCCTCATTTTCTGTCGGATTCATTCTGTAAGCTGCCTTATTTGGAAAACTAGCTCCAAGGATCAAGTCAATATGATGATTGATCTTCCTCACTGGTGGTAAACCCTTAGGTATGTTATTAGAAACAATATCCTGAAACTCATCCAACAACCTATAAACTTCTACTGGCATCTTCTCACTATCCTCCTTACCCACTTTAGGAATCAATGAATAGCACACACGCTCATGCTTCATACCTTCTAAAAATTTTCTTCCATCAACATAACAGATTCTAGCACTCCTGCATACCTTTTCTTCAGCCTTCTTTAGGGGTTTCAACTTGTGACGAACCCCATCCTTTGTCAGGGAATAAGTTTTTGCATGGCCATCATGTATAGCTTGCCTGTCAAACTGGCACAGCCTCCCCAACAACATCTGACATGCATCCATGGGGATGATATCACAAAGTACCTTATCATGGTAGCTCGTGATCTTGAACTTCACTAGGAACTACTCATTGACCAGAACTTTGTGGTCCTATTGTAACCAGACAATCCGATACGGATGTGGATGCTTTTCCCTTTTCAGCTTCAACTTTGTAACCATCTCCTCTGACACTAGATTATCGGTGCTCCCATTGTCAATGATGACATCACAACATTTGCCTTCACATTTGCACCTTGTGTAGAAAAAAATCTTCCTCTGTTCAGGTTCTTTTTCTTCAATCACCAGTGCTCTTCTAATCACTAGAGTTTCTACCCTTTCAGCATCATCTGAATGTTCAGATTGAGCCTCCTCATCTGCATGTGCAACCCTTCCACGACCTTTTGGCCTTTTGTCTACCATTCCTTGATGTTGCAGACATTCATAGGCTCAATGTCCTTCTTCACCACACTGGAAACACGTTCTTCTTAAACCACCTCTCTGCATCCTTGTTCAGATCTCCCTCATCCTCTACCTCTTTAATCACCATTATTTTGATCACGAGGGTAGTAGAAGTTATCATTCTTTTGGTTTCGACTGGTACCCACATCTTCATTTTTCTTCTCATCATCATTTCGGCTTCCAAAAGATCTTCCACTGCCATTTCTGCTTTGACCTCCTTGTCTGTTTTGCTTGCTGTTAAATCTTTTGTTCAACTTCTCTTCAACTTTTAGTGAAAATTGGTATGCATCCTCAATGGTGGTCATTCTGACCAAGATTAGCTCCTCCTTAATGCTTGGTCATAACCCATTAAGATAACAGGCTACCTTCGTCTTGTTGGCCTCTGTATGACTCGTTATGATGATCATCTTATGAAAATATTCAGTGCATTCTTTCATAGATTTTCTTCCTTGCTTCAACCCTTGCAATTTCTTCAGCAGATCTAACTTGTAGTCCACCGGTATGAACTTATTTTTCAATTTCTCCACCATGCGATCCCATCTAGTGATCTTGTCTTTTCCTCTTTGGTTTCTCTCCAACTGGACCTCTTTCCACCAAATACTGGCATGGCCCTTCAACTTCGTTTTTGCAAACTTGACCCAATCTGGGTCCTCTATCTCCTCATACTCGAAATATTCTTCCAACTCATTGATCCAGTCGATGAACTCTTTTGAGTTCAGACTTCCGGAATAACTGGGGACTTTTGCTCTAGGTCTTTTCCCAATCTTTGAAATGGCCCTTATCAGCCGCATTTGGTCTTGATCAATTGCTTCTTCTTCCTCTTCTACATCTAAATCTTCCTCCTCTTCTTCATCCTCACTTTCTTCTCTCCTTCTCGAGTTTAACCCTCTTCTCATCTACTTCTGCAACGCATCAATTTGTCTCTGGAGGGCTCTGAAACCCTCGACTACTAGTGGATCTCTTCCACTAGCATTTATGTCAGCTCAACCACCTCTGGCACCACGATGCCTACTAAGAATCACTCTTAAGGAATATTTCTTGACCTCAACCCACAACCAAGGTCCTAGTGCGAACTGCCTTATGATCGGCGATATGTCCACACGCTCAAGAAAACCTCGCTTTGATACCACTTGATGAGAGTGCAACCCGAGACACATAAAATTAACACATCAAACAAAGAATGTTATTTTATTATTTTGAAAATGATCTTCTTACATGTAGAGGATCTAATATCCTCTAGTTCTGGAAATATGCAAACTACAAAATTATAGAAAAACCCCTTTTTCGTAGTATGCAACTTGTCCCCAAAAAGCTACACAAAAATTAGAAACCCACCCATAAAAAGAGCTCCCTTTTTAGTTTGGAGCCAAAACAACATTCAAATTTGAGTTTTTGGCAGTCTGGCGCCGAAAATTACAAATTGAAATTCAAATTGCAAAAGTACATTCAAAAATTAGTGTCTTCTAGAAAGTGCGCCAACTTCCAGGAGCCATAAATTTTGATCCGGGACTGTTTTTCAAACCGTTTGAATTGTTGGAAAGTTCTCAGAGTCAAAAATGTGCCCAAAATTTTCTACACCAATTTTGGCAAGTTTCGGGACTGTTTAGTGCCTCAAATATGACCCAAAATGTTTTCAGGTGCAATTATGGGAGACTAAAACTGCAATATCTTTCAACCCAGGAATAGAAAATAAAAACCATAAGTTGGGAATTACATTATGACGAAAAGGGTATCCAAAAATATAAAAACATCTAATACCAACATGAAATGAAACTCTTTTTTTTGGGTGATGCAAGATTACCCTTACACCACTGGATGCTCCTGCATCAAAAACACACTGGATTTTGAGAAGTAGTTGCAGGATGGAAAACACAGTGGCTTGTGACTCAATTCTCGTGTCTTGTTCAATGAGCACTTTCTTTTATGCAAACTGTAATGAAACACTATTTTCAACTTCACCTTTGTATTTTTTTAAAAACCTTTACTTTCAACAAAACACTCCATTCGAATATTTTCTCATATGTTTCGAACACAAAATACACATATTAGTTGCACAAAGGGAAACACACTAGGTTCTAAGAAGTAGTTGCAGGATAGAAAATACAATGGCTTGTGACTCACTTCTCGTGTCTTGTTCAATGAGTGCTTTCTTTTATGTAGACTGTAATGAAACCATGTTTTCAACTTCACCTTCATATTTTTTAAAAAACCCTTACTTTCAGCAAAACACTCCATTTGAATATTTTTTCATATGTTTCGAACACAAAATGCACATATTAGTTGCACAATGGAAAACACACTGGGTTCTAAGAAGTAGTTGCAGGATGGAAAACACAATCGCTTGTGACTCACTTCTTGTGTCTTCTTCAATGAGCACTTTATTTTATGTAGACTGTAATGAAACACTGTTTTCAACTTCACCTTCATATTTAAAAAAAAATCCTTACTTTCATTAAAACACTCCATTCGAATATATGTTCATATGTTTCGAACACAAAATGCACATATTAGTTGCACGATGGGAAACACACTAGGTTCTAAGAAGTAGTTGCAGGATGGAAAACACAATGGCTTGTGACTCACTTCTCGTGTCATGTTCAATGAAAAAAAAATTATGCAGATTGTAATGAAACACTATTTTCAACTTCACCTTCGTATTTTTTTAAAAACCCTTATTTCAGCAAAACACTCCATTTGAATATATGTTCATATGTTTCAAACACAAAATACACATATTAGTTGCACGATGAGAAACACACTGGGTTCTAAGAAGTAGTTGAAGGATGGAAAACATAGTGGCTTGTGACTCACTTCTTGTGTCTTTCTCAGTGAGCGCTTTCTTTTATGCAGACTGTAACGAAACATTATTTTCAACTTCATCTTCATATTTTTTAAAAAACACTTACTTTGAGAAAAACACTCCATTCGAATATATGTTCATATGTTTCGAACACAAAATGCACATATTAGTTGCACAATGGAAAACACACTAGGTTCTGAGAAGTAGTTGCAGGATGGAAAAAAAAAGTGGCTTGTGACTCACTTCTTGTGTCATGTTCAATGAGCGCTTTCTTTTATGTAGACTATAACAAAACAATGTTTTCAACTTCACCTTCATATTTTTTTAAAAACCCTTATTTTCAGCAAAACACTCCATTCAAATATTTGTTCATATGTTTCAAACACAAAATGCACATACTAGTTGCACAATGGAAAACACATTGGGTTCTAAGAAGTAGTTGCAGGATGGAAACATAGTGGCTTGTGACTCACTTCTCATGTCTTGTTCAATGAGCATTTTCTTTTAGGTAGACTATAATGAAACACTATTTTCAACTTCGCCTTCATATTTTTTTAAAAACCCTTACTTTCAGCAAAACACTCCATTCGAATATCTGTTCATATGTTTCAAACACAAAATGCACATATTAGTTGCACGATGGAAAACACACTGGGTTCTATGAAGTAGTTGCAGGATGGAAAGCACAGTGGCTTGTGACTCACTTCTCGTGTCTTGTTCAATGAGCGCTTTATTTTATGCAGACTGTAACAAAACACTATTTTCAACTTCACCTTCGTATTTTTTAAAAAACCATTACTTTCAGCAAAACACTCCATTTGAATATCTGTTCATATGTTTCAAACATAAAATGCACATATTAGTTGCATGATGGAAAACACACTAGGTTCTGAGAAGTAGTTGCAGGATGGAAAACACAGTGGCTTATGACTCAATTCTCCAATCTTGTTCAAATGGATAATTGTTACTCCTAAATGTAGATATCATATTTCAAGTGGGAGCTTTCCTATTTGTTTTGTATCCACTACTGCATTACACAAATTCCCTCCTCCACCAACCTCCAATGCAACTATTGTTGTGGCATCTTAAACTTTTATCAGTTGTGCAACAAGACCTTTCACTTTTGACCTATCAGTTGTGCAACAACACCTTCCATTATTGTCTTTGTTTTATGAAATTCCTGTCTTTTAGATTGTAGCTCTCTTTGAACAGCATTAAGCTCCTCTTCCTTTCACCGTGACAACTTCTTCTTGTGTTTTAATTCCTTTTCTAAGTGGTTAATTTTAGTGTTCGTTTGTTCTACTCCACTTTGAGCATTTCTAGGTATTGTTTTTGTAGTGTGTTTATGATTAGAGTATGTAGATGTTTATTTTCGCAAGATCATTAGGGAACTTGTCTCCCTTTTCGGATAAGACTTGCATGCCTCCATTGAACTGATTGTCTTTGTCTGCACTTAGATTTGATATTGCCTTTTCCTTTTCATCCATTTCCAATTGTATTTGTTTCATGGAATTGCTAACTTCAAGAATGATTTCTTAACAACATTTTATCAAATTTGCAACATGTCTCCTAATAACCACATAATGATTCAAAACCACAAAAAACATTATAAAAGGGCCTCACATGTCCTTATTCAAAATTATTATGACTCTATCTACCTATCTAGACTCTTTTCATTAAATTGAGCAACAAGGTGCTCTACACCAAGATTGCAACTCTCTCCGAACAACATTAAGGTCCTCTTCTTTTCACCATGACAACTTCTTCTTGTGTTTTAATTCCTTTTCTAAGTGGTTAATTACTGTATTTCAATATGGACATTTCAAGGTGAAGAACATCAAACATATGCAATGCAATATCAGAGGTACACTTAACAAGGTATGAACAAGCAAGAAATTTTTAATAGATAAAGGTCATGAACATTGAACCAATAGTAGGACAGTCACCACAACATTTAAGTAAACCTATGGTCAATACTCTCTTTTCCACTATCAATTTTATTCCCAATTTCATCCATGAAGAAATTTGTCAACCTATAGATCCTGTTGTTATCCATGACTCTGATCCATGATTTCCATTTCTTTCATCAATGAATTTCATATCTTTGATCGATGAAGAACTTCGTCAACCTGTCCATCCATGAATTTTATATCTTTGATTGGCCATTTCGATCTTGACGACCTTCATCAAGAATGAGGAGGCCTGGGTTGTGTACAAGTAGGTTTCCAATATGCTTAGCCTCTTCAGGAAGGCTCAGATTTGTGTCACAAGTTAGGCATAGAAAAATATTGTAGCCAATAACAAGCACACTTTTTCTTCTATGCCAGTCAGGAAACATCACCAAACACCTCAAATTTTTCAATTTTTTTTCCCATGATCTGGTTGCTCTTAGCCAGTTTTATAATCTCGTCATATTCATAGTTGGAATGAATTTCATTCACAAAAGTTGTTGATATGTTTAGCATGTAAAATGGAATTTCAATACTCCACTTCTTGAACTATCTTTCCCAAGGGAAAAGCATGTTTTTTGGAGCAATAATCAAAGGTCTGCTTAAGCCCTTACAAAAATATTATAAGTAGGCCTTTGATTATTGCTCCAAAAAACATGCTTTTCCCTTGGGAAAGAGAGTTCAAGAAGTGGAGTATTGAATTCCAGTTTACATGCTAAATAGATCAACGACCTTTGCGAATGAAATTCATTCCAACTATGAATATGAAGAGATTATAAAACTTGCTAAGAGCAACCAGATCATAGGAAAAAAATTGAAAAATTTGAGTCGTTTGGTGATGCTTTGTGAGTGGCATAGAAGAAAAAGAGTGCTTGTTATCCGATACAATATTTTTGTATACCTAACTTGTGAGACAAATTTGAGCCTTACTGAAGAGGAAAATCATATTGGAAACTTGCTTTTACAGAGCCCAAGCCTCCTCGTTCTTGATCAAGGTCATCAAGCTCGAAATAGTCGATTAAAGAAACAAAATTCATGCAAAAAAGGTTAATTGAAAACTGCACATTATAGTGTGAAGAACTCTTTTCCACAATAACTTCAAAAAGATTTTCACCACATGTTATCTGGTAAGGCTGAATTTTTTCAATTACTACTTGGGTAATCAAAAACTGAAAGCTATCCTCGACACCTGCTCAAGTTATGGCTAACAATAGGATCCACACGTTGAGGAAATTCTTCATGGATGAAATTGGGAATAAAATTGCTAATGGAAAAGAGAGTGTTGACCATAGGTTTACTTAAATGTTGTGGTGGCTGTCCTACTATTGGTTCAACATTCATGACCTTTATCTACTAAAAATTTCCTGCTCATTCATACCTTGTTAATTGTACCTGTGATATTGCATTGCATATGTCTAATGTTCTTCACCTTGAAATGTCCATACTGAAATACAATAATAAATAGTAATAAAGTAATTAGGGTAATACAAAATACTTCCAATAAACACTAATCAAGAGTAATATAAAATACATTACAACACCCTGTGTTTTACAACTGTGAGTGGGTTGCTATTTTTACAACACCGTGTGTTTTACAATCTATAGTTTTACAAAATAGTAGTCAAGAATTAAACAGTAATAAAGAGTGATAAAAAATACAGTAATAAACACTAATAAACAACAATACAAAATCTCATTCATTCAGTTGTAGTGTTTCAAAAGAGTAATACAAAATCAAATTCAAAGTTTTAGTTTCCATTTTTCATTTAACAAGTCTTTCGACATCTTAATCAGATTCACTCTTTACATTTTTTGTCTTTACTTTTGTGCCCTCATTAGAACAGCAAGGGCATCCTATGCCAAGCCACTGAATAACCCTTTCATCGTTTGATGAAACTGGTGCGGGGTGGTCAAGCAGTGCATGTAGGGCAAGATACATCTCCCATACAAATGTCATCTTCTATGTGTGGCTCAACAACATGACCATGCAATCGCATTGCTTGGTCGAAAAAGTGATCACCTGATGTTGTATGGCGTTGCTAAATGTTTGTTGTAGACACCTCATATTTGAGGATGATTGAGGCAATGAATGTGGGAAGATGCCACCAATGAGGTAGACACCCTGATCAACATCATATATTTCCAATGCTTCCTCAAGCCGAACGTGATTGACCACATGTCTCCAAACATACTTTGCACACAAAATCTGAACTTGAATACAGTTTGTCAGCAGGTCTGTGTAGTTTGATAGGAAATTGCATGCCACATCAGCCTCAAAATATGGGAGTACAGGTTCAGAGGGCTCAGGAAATCTGTCAATCGTACGAATGGTGTCCTCCATTGTACAACAATTGAATTTGAAGGCATGATGTACCCTCTCCATACTGAAGGGACTGCCATTGTCTTCCTCATTGTCAAGGGGAAGCTGCCCAATGTGAATTCTTGAGTTCAACATTTTTGGTTGTGCTGTCAAAAAATAAGGGAAAAAAACTTAGTAACAAATAGCGCTGCAAGCATTTAGAAAAAAATTGATATTTACTTCCAACTACTAATTCATCGAATACTTCAGAACATAAATAAACATCACAAAACATTTATGAAAATAAAAGCTCTTAGTTAGATGAATATTGTTTGTAAAACTACATATTGGAAAACATAGGGTGTTACAAAAAATTGCAACCCACTAACTCTTGAAATGTATTCCTTTCTGGACTGTGATATACTTTTGAAACTCATCCATAAACACAAAAACTTCATCACCACTGATGTTTGTCCCTTTATCATTTGAAAGTATTCAATACATTTAAAACTCTATCCCTTACCAGGTTGGAAAACACAATGTGGGATGTCAATACATGCTTTTATGAATCTCCCACTTGAAATAGGACATGTACATACATGAGTAATGAGAGTAACGATTATCCCTTTCACAAATCCAAGCCCATACCATTTCCTCCTATGCCATTTGTATTTCCTAGCGCATGAGTTTGCAGCAATTCAGATGCTACAAAGGGGACATTTTTCAGTGAAATGATCTTCCTATTGGCCGAAGTTAATGGCGAGGAGGTGAATGGTATGTGCTTGAATTTTTTTTAAGGGATAATCATTACTCATGTATGTACATGTCCTATTTCAAGTGGGAGATTCATAAAAGTATGTATTGACATCCCACACTGTGTTTTCCAACCTGCAAATATTTAGTGCATTTTGATTTACCATCATATCACGATTTTGAAACCCACATTTTAGTCCACCGAAGAGTTGTAATAATTTTTTTAGGTGAGTTTCAAGAAATTCTCAATGTCTAAAAAACACAAGAGTTTCATTGCAACCATATTGTCTACGTATAATGGCAAGTTGGAAAACACTACGTGATATACAACTTACAACCCACTGTGTTTTCAATAGGGTTAAAATGCATAAAGTTTGTTATTGCCTTTGAACCCTACATACAATACTGGGTATCGACTCAAAGTTGAGTTATTTTCATTTTGTTTGGGTAAAGTTTTAATATCTCATATCTATAACTTAATCCATGTTGAAATTGTGGTTAGTTATTGTCAAGCTTTGTTCATATGATTACAATTGTTGGTTTGCATTGTGTCAAGTGTTAGTTGTTCCTGTCATGGTTCATTTTTCTTTATCATTTGGGAACACAAGTTATACTTTCAAATATCTTTATGATATACTATTATGTCAGGACAATAGGCATTTTTTCAAGGAAGCATTGATTAAAATTTGTTAAAAATATTTCAGTTTTGTAATTGTTACCTCTTAAGGGACATTTATGGAAGCAAGTTACTTTTTAGTTTGAAAAGATACTTCAATTCAGTAATCCATAACATTATATATATCCTTCCATGTATTCTTTCGAAAAGCTGGCGAGAAGAAAAGAAGTATTATTCTCAGTTTAGAAATGGCATTTCATTGATTCATATTTGAAAGTTATTTGGATAGCACATTCAGTGCTTTGTGAAAATAATCAATTATGTTGTACTTAAACTTATGCATCTGAATCTCGAGTGATGCGAGATCGGAAGATGTTGTAAGAGAAACAAAAGTGATACTCTATGTATCATTAAAACATTGATTGAAAATGTTGATATATAGCCAACGAAGCATTGTAAACAGTAAGTTCTAAGATTAAGCCAACAAGGCAATTTTTGAGTGGTTTTTCTACCCCAAGAGGGTTTTCCACTCAAGACAAATAGGGTGTTATAGTCTCATTCATGTTTTACAGTTGTGAAGGTTTTTGAATTGCTTTAATATTACTTATCTCAGTGTAATGATTGCATTCAATTCATGAATATGTTAATCATTGAAGTATAAATAACATATATTGTTTAGATTCATTAAAGGCAAAAATTTATCTAAGACACTGACTAAAATACTACTTTCGTATTAATGAAGTTTGTTAAGTTGGTTTTAAATGAATTTCCTCCTGTTATCATATTTGTTTCGTTATTTTTGTCTAATTTATATTAATTTTACTGAAAATTTAATGAGTAGGTGTTACAATGACAATCCATATTGCAGCAGCTATAATATCGATTGTCATGGCATTCCATCACCACGAGGCCAAATTTCTTTGAGGCATTTTATGAAATAGTTCACTATGCTACCACAATTTTCATTCATGTCTAAGAAAGAAATCTAGCAAACAGTTCATTGCCTTGCTTCTATGGCTAAAAGCATAAAATAGGTTCTTTTGAACAAGCTACACATGCTTGCAAAAAATCTATCAAAGCATAATAGTAAATATGGATTCTCATGGCTTTGAACACCATGGCTAAATAGTAAATATTGATTGTTGAAAAAATGTATCCAAGCATAATTGAAAATATGGATTGTCATTGCTTTCCACCACCATCATCTTGGAATGCCATGACAAGCCATAGACAAACAATAGAAATAGTTCATTGCCTACTCTATGGCTTGTCATGGAATTCCAATCACCATGGTGTTGCAATGACATGACAATCCATATTTACTATCATGCTTTCGTACTAAACGCCAAATGTTTTCCAACAAGCATATACATGCACAATAGGATTCCAAGTTGGAAAACACAGTGTGAGGTGACTATATGTCTGTGAAAACATAACTTGGGAACCCATAGATAAACAAGCATACACATAAATAGTTCATTTCCTTGTCTATGGCTTGTCATGGCATTCCAATCACTATCGTGTTGCAATGCCATAACAATCCATATTTGCTATGATGCTTTGATAGTAAACAACTGATGTTTTCCAACAAGCATATACATGCACAATACGATTGGAAGTTGGAAAACATAGTGTGAGGTGAGTTTATGTCTACCAAAACACAGTGGCAACCCATAGATAAGAAATCATACACAAAAATAGTTCATTTCCTTGTCTACGTAAATCAACCTTTATATAGTATTGTCCACCTTATGTTGAAGAGTATGCAATCAACCAATCAAGTTGACTAAGATCCATTCATGGCTTCTATCATTGTCCTAATGCAACGTAGATCCATCGTAAATTGAAAAATTTATAGTGTACAAAGTAGCAAATTTAACCTCCTAAGACCTAAAATAATACCCTTATGATACTAGTCACAAAAAAAATACATTAACTTTGTGCTATGCCTTAGGTTGGAGATGTCATACACTAAGCCTCCATGATTCTTGTTTAGAACTACAAGTCAGCTTAGACTGAACCTACTTGGATAATTCTTCAGTGTATTGAGTGATGTTTGAAAAAATCCTATTATCCATGCTTTAAGGACATGCATCATACTATGAACCACATGGCTGATCAATTGGATATCGAAGCTGATACTAAACCTATACAGCCGAATGCTTCAATTGGTTACTGTTCAATTGGGATTGTTTTAGTTTACAGTTTTCTCTTGCTTCAGTCCCATTTGGTATGTGACAGATTTATTGTTCTTTCTATTTTCATTTTTCCCTTCTTTGGAGGGCTAATATGTATCTTAATTAGATGGTTGCTATCTAGCTATACTAGTAATGGCTATTATTTGAGAATAGCCATGGTTCTCTATATTTTTCTCAACAACTTTAATTCAATATAAAAAGAAAAATTGTGCTAGATATGCACTTGTTCAAATAGACAACTTTCGCCAATGAAAATTATGTAACTTTAGAATCAAACATACAAAATTAAAAAACGCAGTAATATGTATTATGACAATTCTACAACATAAATCCATTAAGTCAGTACTATAGTAGCCCAAACTTGATATCAAGTTGACCTTCCATCAAACAATTTCGTAAGAAGTTATGTCCTCAATCATAACCACAATTATACTCTACATTGTTGTTGTACCATCCATATCACAAGAAACTCATTTCTATGCCAAAAGATAAAACAAGGTTATCATATATGACAAAAACAAATGGAACTTATATTTTAGGGATTTCTTATGTCAAGTTGTGGAAAGCTACTTTTCCCGGCATGTAAAATAGGGCCATAATTGGGAATCAGTAGCATGTAGCAGTATAAAATAGTCAATATTTATTTTAGTGTATACCCTCGCGCATGGACATAGTGGATATGTGTATTAAGTTGAAGATTAGAAATACCTGTAGATTAACCTAGTTTGAGCTTAGGATGCCCTTAAAATCAAACTCCATATTGATACAACAAAGTATATTATAAGCTCTAATGTCAAAGTTGCATATTTGTATTCCTGATTTACAAATTTCTTCTCACAGTTGAAACATGAAATATGCAACAAATAGTGTGTTTTTTGGACAAGAGAGGGAAGAAAATTATTTAAATTAGTTTATAAATGCACCTGAGACTAGTTCTTGTGATCATTTTGCATGCATGGCACAAAGAGGAAATGATAATATCAAGAAAAAACAATGTAAACTAACCCCATAAAACGACAGATTTATTTCAAAAGACTAATCATTTCATTCTAATGCAATAAATGAATCAGAATACTAAAGACAATCTTTGAATCTTACCTAGGAGGATATGGGTTGCTTCCCAATCCTCAACCCATAAAGTTCCATAGTTATCACAAAAAACTAATACTAATACTAATCTTGTCATTCTAATGCAAGTAATAAAACAAACAATGAAAATGGTCTCTCAATCTTACCTGATCACTATGGGTTACCTTGCAGTCTGCAACCCCCATAAAGAATAAAAATGCAATAGAATAAAAACATTCAAGTGCACAACAAATAATACACTTCTAACAACGATTATGGTATGATGCATGGAAGCTTACACAACACAATGTGGAATGGATTCTCGTTGTTAGTTTTAATGAAACCCTAGACCATAAAATATCTACAACACTCTAAAGTAAATAGTAAAATATATATAAGATAATGGATAGTGTGATTGCAAGTTGGAAAACACAGTGTGAGGTGAGTATATGTCTGCCAAAACACAATGGCATGCCCTATATAAGTAATCATACATAGAAACAATTCACAAGAAATCTCATTCCAATCACCATGGTGTTTGAATGCCATGACATTCCAAATCTACTAATATGCTTTGATAGAAAACACATAATGTTTTCCAACAACCATTTACATGCATAGTGATTGGAATTTGGAAAACATAGTGTGAGGTGAGTATGTCTCCCTAAACACAATGGCATGCCATAGATAAGCAATCATACATACAAACAATTCATTGCCTTGTCTATGGCTTGTCATGTCATCCCAATCACCATGGTGTTGTAACACCATGACAATCCAAATCTACTTTTATGCTTTCATAGTAAACACACGATGTTTTCCAACAACCATAGACATGCATAGTGTGATTGCAAGTTGGAAAACATAGTGTGAGATGAGTATATGTCTACCAAAACACAATGGCAAGCCATACATAAGCAATCATACTTACATACAGTTCATTTCCTTGTCTATGGCTTGTCACCACATTTCTTTAAAGCAATTTTCAAACTGTTCACTACCTTGTCTCTGTTATTGCTTACTATTATGCTTACTAATATGCTTTCATAGACAAGGCAGTGAATTGTTTGAAAAAATGCCTCAAACAAATGTGGCCTCTTGGAATGCCATGACAAAGAAATACAATTTGCAGCTGCAATTATCACTCCAATATGAATCACTACTCGTGCCCTTTCCCTCTGTTGTCGTTTCCGTCACTTCTATCATATGTCTAACGGGCCCCGCGTAGTGCCATCTCTTCATGTTATGTATGGTACCACGTATGTCGTTATGTATATTTTCATACGTTTTTGTATGTATATAGATGTTTTTGTCTAGGAGTTAGCCGGCGCCATATAATATAAGTATAACATAATATATTTACAGTCCATCCAAAGCATGGATGAAAAATATAATATAAATATAGGTAATAGTGAAAAAAAAATTAAATTAACATTACTAACAATATTATTTAAATAAAAGATCATTATGTACTGCCCCGTTTTTCTATTTCCGTATAAAAATGCACTGCACAGACACGACAGGTAATCCGTATTCATATCTGCATGGATGGGCATAGATGGGACTTATCCATGCCCCAGTGCATTTCTGGGGCTGGATAGCCGCTGCCGTCCATCTGCAGTATTAGGAAATACAAGGAAAAAGTGCAGCTGAAGACGATAGAAAACACTGTAAACTGTTGGATTACTTTCTGCAACTTCTGCTGATGACGAAATCGAAATGCAAGTTGTATTTGTACCGCCATTCACATGGCCAAAACCTGCAAGTGGTATAAGAATTGAGATCAAGTTGTGTTCGTCTTTTAGAGCAAGTTGTATTTGTACATGGCCAAAACTTTCAAGTGGTACAAAACAGGGGATAAGAATTCAGATCAACTTGTGTTAGTCTTTCAGACATTCACATGGCCGTCCTGCAACTTAAAAGTACCTCATAATCAAACCTCTACATCCACATATTTAATAGACATTTTACATTATGCAAGTTGTTTGATAAGACGCCTCAAGCTGTTCTCATGATTTAAATATTCAGGCAAAGTAAAAATATTTGTATTTGCAAGACTGTTTAGTTGCTCTGTTCAATTTTTGAAATCTGCTGTCCGTTTATTTTGTGCATTGATTCGGATAAGATGGTTCTAACTTCTCATACTTGAAAATGCCTAACAACGCGACTATCAATTTCTAACAATGATGGGAATAATAATAATAAAAAAAGTCTTCCACAAATAGATCCATACGAAGCTAATAAGAGATAGATAAAATAACCAACAAAATAACATATTGAATAATATTTAATGCTCCCAAAAATATACATAGAGGCCCTTTTTTATATAGAGCAAGGTAATGCATGGAAGGTAAAAACTAATTAAAGGTAGACATCCAACATAGATGGATGGATCTAAGTAAAGTTAGATGTTTATAATAGGTGGAGATATCTAGGTGAACTAGCTTGATAGGAGTTTAACTAAGCCTAGACTAGATGAGAATCAATTAGCAACACAAGTAAAGGGCACACGATTGATTAACACAAGTACCTTAGTGATCTTATTCTAACTAGTTATATATAATGCATTATACTAATAAATTAAATGTATGTAAAATAAAATGCACCAACATCTCTTATACAAGACTATAAAGGTCATTTAAAGATGCTCCAAAGGGTCTACATTTGATGTTCAAATTTTGTGCTCTCTTACCCTTATCATAATATAACTTCCAAGTCGTGTAGTGTTTTATCCAATATATGTCAAAAACTCCTCCAAAGGTGGCGCCCTATTCTAAGAGGGCCCAAATATTACCACTTTCCTATAATAAATTTTCCAATCATTTCCAAGGTATACATAAACAGTTTTAACAAAACAAACTCACAACTAAGATATAAATTTGTAACACCTAACATTGCATTATCTGTACTCTTTTGTACTCATTAGTTTTGGCAATAAATATGTACATATTTAAAATTTTCATGTTCTCAAACATAGCCTTCCTTAAAAAGAAATACAACTAATTCCTACTTAATCCAAAGATCAAAATAATACATGTAAATTAAATCTAAGTAATTTCAATAGCACCATGATAGTAAATATATGGTATACCTTTGGAAATCCCTTATAACAAAAAACTCTTCCTCTAAAGCACATCAAAACATATTACGCTTGAAGGATGTGTGCACTAAATTCTAGAGGAAATTAATAAGAAACAATGGTAAAATAAGGTTCTTACTCTATACTTAACCACACCTATGGAAGTCGTTAGTGAATGGAGGGCTAGGATTTACCTTATTAGTTGAATGTTTTAGATTAAAAGTAGGTTTGAATTTGGATTGAAAGTAGTTGGAGATGAATGGTTAGGATTTGTTTGGATAACATGATGGCTAAGATTTTGAATTGATGAACTATATTTATTTTAATTTTTAATTATGGATGAGACATGATTGTTGTCTTAGTGGAGATTAGGTAAGGATTGGGGCTCTAAGTTAATTAACCAAACAATTAGATTATTTAATTAATTAGTGGGGATGGATGTGAGAAATTAATTCAATCAAATAAATATTATTTATTTGGTTGATTTGATTATGGAGGGGGTGTTAGAGGCTATATCCTAATTAATTAAATAAATATTATTCATCTCATTAATTAAATAAATATAATTCTTTTAATTAATTAATACTTAGATGATGTAAATGTAATTACAACAAGATTAATATATTGTCAAAAGTGATAATTTTAGATGTATCATAAGAATGTGGTCAATTTTATGTGTTTACACATATTATAATACACTACTTGATATAAAGATCATTTGATAAAAAATAAAAAATAAAAGTCTCTAAATCACCCTAAGATAGTTACATATAATTTGACATCAAATATATCTCAATCATTTTATCTCAGTTTAAAAGATGTTCTTAAAGTTCACCATACTAAGAGAGTTTTGAGAGAGCTAGAAAAGAGTATCATAGTTTTAAAAAAATGAATAAACGTTTACCATTTCCTAATAAAACACAATTATTTTTATTTTTGGTGTGTTACAGCCTTCCATGAGTTTTAATTGTTTTATTTGAACACAAAATTTCTTTTTTATTTTACATTCGGTCATTTGTTCACATTCCACGCCGTACACGCTACATAAATAATATAAAGATAGGATGTGTGTACAAAGAGATATCATAAGAGGGTTTGAGGCTTATCTCTGGAGAGATCTTTCACGGCCAGGATATCGCCAGCTGAAAAATGCAGCTGAAAACAATACAAAATTTTATAAAGTGTTGTAATATTTCTGAAAGCACAAAGCAGGACTGTATGAAAAGGCCAGCGATTTCTCCCTTCTCTGCCATGTGTTCTACACGGCCGGAAAGCTGTACGAATTTAGCAGCCCCAAGTATGAGCCCTTTTTCCCCACGGCCAATCTTTTTGCCATGATTTTATTATGAAATATCATATTGCAATTTGTTTTGAAGATTTGTTAGAGATTTATAGAAATGGAATTTGATATTAAATAGAATAAAAGATTTCCAGTAATTATGAAGTCGAAGATTGTTCATATGCTATTTTTATTTTGTGAAGTGATGATGTTTTTGTTATTCAACTTGATTATGAACTTTTTCATTTTTTCAACCTTCAAATATTCTTAACAATGTGAAATATTCCTTATTCCGCCTTCGCCCTAAGCTTGGAACGATAGCTTAGTAATTTCTCCAAAACGTAGATACTTCTCATTCACGAACCAAAATGCAAGTTGTATTTGAGATGAAAGCAAAGTTTGTACAGCCATTCACATGCAAAGTATAAGAGAGGCAAGTTGTTAGATGGCTTATGAACACCACCTCCATGGCTCCCTTGTTCTTAGATACAATTCCCTTCTTTATAACTCAAATGTCCTTTACATAAGTTTTTCAAGATTAAAAACTCAACAGCCTCAAATCTTCAGTCTCTCCCATTATTGAAACAGTCATTTCAGCTCTTTTCTCTCAAACCTTATGATTGATTAGGGAAATACATTAATTCCTTTGAGTGATTAACCGGAACATTTTGTTCATCATAGAATTATTTCCTCATGCCATTTAAGTTTGCAGCTCTATTTTGTTTGTCATCTACTTGATAATAGAGATCCTGTGTATGAATGCTAAATTTAGTTAGAATAAAACTATACAAGATTTTATCGAGCCATGTTGTCATTTCTTCTAATGCTGCAGAAGGAGTAGGTTTTTTTTTTTGGTTTAAATTTTCTATACAAGAGTTTATCTGTTTATTAGCATATAATGTGTCTGAAAAACTCTTAACGTTGAACAGCGGAAAATATATGGGAAGCAGTTATCCTTAGCTTTGAGATAAAAAAGATTGCTTACCTGGGGCTGGCAAACTCGAAGAGCTTTCCCGTGGACGAGAAAATGATGAGAGCAACTTCAGAATCGCAGAGAAGTGAGAGCTCGCTGGCCTTCTTCAACAGTCCCGTTTTACGCTTGGAGAAAGTAACACAATGATTTACAGGGTTTTGTATATAACAAAAGCCCTGCACCTCAATCAATTATATATGTTTTGTGTCACTAATTTTCTGCTTCCTTTCTGTGATGGCTCTGCAGGTACTTTGTGTTCTGTGTCACTAATTGTCTGATCATTCACTTGGCACTAATTTAGGGCTGAAGCGGACTTGACGTCTTAAAACCTCACGAGATTACAGTAATGTAACCCTGATTCTATAGGATGCTTGTCTATTACATGTAAATTTACGTTCCCCCTGGTCCCTGGCCGAACCGGAAATTATCCCCTCTTCTATCATGTTTAGCCTTCTGATTTAAGATGGGCAGTTGCAGGAAAAGGAATATAAGCGGATGCTTCTTCGAGCATGAAAAGATGAAAAGATATGGCACTATAACAAGTTTTCAAAATAATATTGAGTACGTACCAAATTACTCTTCCTTTTGGGTGGGTTTTCCATTAACGCCTGTTTACATAAATTTGTGTATTTGAGATTTTTTACTTGCTTCCGCTTTATCTTTTCAGATCTTGCCTTTCATGGATTTGGTTCCATGTTTTAATGGCTTCAACATGCTTAGTGACGAACAGAGGGTGGTGAAGAATGTGGTGAATCGTGTATTGAAAAAAATGGACAAGGTTGTTAGAGTAAACCGAATAATTTCTCCCAGTTCGCATGTAGATTGACTTACTGTTAGATGTTAATTTCTGTAGTTTAAGTTCACCGTTATCTTTCATAACGACCTCTCGTTCTTGAGAAAGATCTTTATAAAATGAGGCTTTGTAATCTTTTTGATCAAGGAATAAAGTTGAATTAAATTGCAGTAGCAATTCGTTCTGCTCTGTTTTACTTTGTTTTTCTGTGTTTTATTGTTTCTTCATTTTTTCAAATTGGTATCAGAGCGAGGTGGATCAAGGTTGCAGAAACAGTTCGTAGACTTGAAAATTTAAACTACTGTAGCAGATCAGCTTGCAGTCATCGCAACAAATGGTGTTACTCAGCCCCAAATCCCCATTTTCAATGGTAAGAATTATGATTTTTGGGCAATTAAGATGAGAATTTTATTTTGTTCACAAGATATTTGGGATCTGGAAGATAATGGTTTTGTAGAACCTCAAGATGAAACAACCTTTGAGGCTTTAACACAAGGAGAAAAAGGACTAGCTTAAAGATAGGAAGAAAAGGATGCAAAAACTCTATTTCAAATGCAACAGGCAATGTATGTGATAATCTCTCCTAGAGTTGCAGCAGCAACAAAATCCAAGAGGGCATGGAAGATTTTGGAGACAACCTATCAAGGTAGTGCAAAGGTGAAAGTAGTTAAACTAGCACTTGCATGGAGGGGGTGCAAGGGTTACGCCGATAGAAAAATATAGAGAAGTAAGAGGGGGTGTGACATGCAATTTAGCACTTGTATAAAATTGGATGTATATTTTTACAAAGTGCATGTAATACATATTTGGAGATAAATCCAGCCACTAATACCAGAACAAACAAAGTTTTAATCTCACAACAGAAAATAGAAATTATGAAAAAATAATGGGTGTATAATCATTTGTATAAGAGAATAAAGAAGTAAACATAAAATGTGTTCCTTACAGCTTGTTCAAATTATATAGAAAATGTGAGTAATATATAGAGAACACCTTTGGCATTTTTTTTCGTACTCCCAAATATATGCAATTTTGTTTGAATTAAATACAAATTGCTTGTAATATATATGCGGATGACTACGTACCAAATATTTGCGGATGCTTCTTCGAGCATGAAAAGAAGAAAAGATATGGCACTATAACAAATTTTCAAAATAGTATTGAGTACGTACCAAATTACGCCTGTTTACATAAATTTGTGTATTTGAGATTTTTTACTTGCTTCCGCTTTATCTTTTCAGATCTTGCCTTTCATGGATTTGGTTCCATGTTTTAATGGCTTCAACATGCTTAGTGATGAGCAGAGGGTGGTGAAGAATGTGGTGAATCGTGTATTGAAAAAAATGGACAAGGTTGTTAGAGTAAACCGAATAATTTCTCCCAGTTCGCAACCGAATAATTTCTCCCAGTTCGCATGGTTGCGGTGGAGAAAGCTAGGCGATATACTTCAGTTCTATTTTGTTTGTACTGTATTTGATGTTTGCATGTAGATTGACTTACTGTTAGATGTTAATTTCTGTAGTTTAAGTTCACCGTTATCTTTCATAACAGCCTCTCGATCTTCAGAAAGATCTTTATAAAATGAGGCTTTGTAATCTGTTTGATCAAGGAATAAAGTTGAATTAAATTGCTGTAGCAATTCGTTCTGCTCTGTTTTACTCTGTTTTTCTGTGTTTTATTGTTTCTTCAGTTTTTCAAATTGGTATCAGAGCGAGGTGGATCAAGGTTGGAGAAACAGTTCGTAGACTTGAAAATTTAAACTACTGTAGCAGATCAGCTTGCAGTCATGGCTGATTTTTTTGGCAATTAAGATGAGAATTTTATTTTGTTCACAAGATATTTGGGATTTGGTAGATAATGGTTTTGTAGAACTTCAAGATGAAGCAACCTTTGAGGCTTTAACACAGGGAGAAAAGGACTAGCTTAAAGATAGGAAGAAAAGGATGCAAAAACTCTATTTCAAATCCAACAGGGAATGTATGTGATAATCTCTCCTAGAGTTGCAGCAGCAACAAAATCCAAGAGGGCATGGGAGATTTTGGAGACAACCTATCAAGGTAGTGCAAAGGTGAAAGTAATTAAACTGGCACTTGTACGGAGGGGGGTGCAAGGGTTACGCCGATAGAAAAATATAGAGAAGAGGGGGTGTGACATGCAGTTTAGCACTTGTATAAAATTATATGTATATTTTTACAAAGTGCATGTAATACATATTTGGAGATAAATCCAGCCACTAGTACAAGAACAAACAAAGTTTTAATCTCACAGCAGAAAATAGAAATTATGAAAAGATAATGGGTGTATAACCATTTGTACCATAGAATAAAGAAGTAAACATAAAATGTGTTCATTACAAATTGTTCGAATTATATAGAAAATGTCAGTAATATATAGAGAACACTTTTGGCATTTTTTTTCGTACTCCAAATATATACAATTTTGTTTGAATTAAATACCAATTGCGTGTAATATATATAGAGAATACCTCTAGCATGTTTTGCATACTCCTTTATTAAATGAAAAGAATATATGTATGTGTATGGGATGTCATGAGTGGATTACAATTTGGATTGCGGATGGTCATTTGGAGAATTGTTGATGGCTCAGATAATGGTGGGTATAGTGAATGATAACAACCCATGTCAAAAAATTTACCATAAGTGTTAAGTGTACACCAAACGTCAACCAAGATCAAGATGATTTGGATTATGGATGGTGATGCAAATTTATTATGGATAAGATGGATGGAGTGTTGGATTTATTTTGCACATGACACCTTTTTGCCACTATAGTGGTTCTCATTGAAGGACAATTTTTTCTTGTCTTTAAAAATATAATTAAATATAGTAAAATATAATAAAAATAATATAAAAAACAAATCTTTACACTACGTGAGATGAGTTTGAATAAAATATCTAATAAAATAGAATAAATAAAATATATTTAAAAAATCTTTAAACTATATGTGGTCAAAATAACTAAAAGAGATCAAATATAACAAAATTTAATAAATATAATTATAAATCTATACACTATTTGAATTAAATTTGAATAAAAATATATTAAAATATAATAAGTAAAATTCAATTTAATATTTTTTTCTATTTGTATTTATTTTTTATCTAATATAGATTTGTAAACATATAAGTTTATCTATTTTTTAATAAGTTTTATATTATATATTTTATATCTATAATAAAAATAGTATATTAAAAAATCTTTACACTATAGTTTTTTTTTAATCCTCCCTGTAAAACTTCTTTGACCCACTTTACTGAATTTAAAACTATAGGTAATGTTTTAGAGGACTTTTCTATACAATACAATTCAATACTTAGAATTGTAGAACTATAATATCTTCAAAGATAAAAATAAAAATAAGACAATTTACAAGTTAAAATCTTAATGAATTACATTTTGTGTATATATTTGTTTTGTAAATGAGAAGTGAAGAAATTTGTGTCCAAGTAAATAGAAAAGCTATTTAACTTTTCCCTCACATATCTCATAGGCATTTACAGAAGAAAACATGTGATCAATGTGGACGCACCATATAAAGTCGTGCCAAAACAAATCAATTGGCTGTGAATACAAAAAAATGAACCTTAATGAGCTACCTCTTTTTTGTTTGACATGGCATGGTAATGTTGTAAGAAGTAACATAGAAAACTTAATAATCAATAGTTACTGAGATCAAGAACATTTATATCATTGTTTGGTAGGCCAGTCTGCAACTACAGTATGACAATAGTGGCAGTTGAAACTTGATAATACAAACCATGAATAGAACTCCAGTCAACAAAGGGGTTGCTGCAATAACAAAGAAGATAATATTTAGAGACTTAATAAAATAAGTTTACAGCATTATTCAATTCCATTCATCCAAATATGTTGGACAATCATATAGCTATTTTGCTTGTCAAAATTGAAATGCTCTCCAATGTAAAGAGCATAACATTTTCAAACAATTCGTATGACTTTTTTGTTCGGCATATATTTCATATGTATAAATTGTATGCACAAGGGTAGTTTTGCAATTTGAGGGTAAAAGATGTTTACTTGGAAACTTTCTAAAAGAGAAAAAGGCATTGAAAATTCTAGCTTAGTTTTTTCTGAAGAGTATAAAGGGTCTTACCTGGTAGAAATGTACATAGGTTTTAATATCATATTCGCTCTCCCTCCTTTCCAGATACTGAATGAAATTTCAACAAATGAAGGTAGAATGTCAGTATGTTTATAGGTATTGCTCATAAACTACTAAAACTAAAGGAAATGTACAGTCTTTCATTCACCTCTACAAGCAATCTTTCTTTTAATAAAACCATTTAAAAAAAATTAAAAATTGAAGAACAAACACCATTATCCCAATTTATGTACCATAAATTGTAATGCAAACAGCTAGCCTAACTTATTAACTCCCTGCAAGGAAAACATCTAAGGACTTTCATGGTTTATACTTTACAGCCAAGTGATTAAAACTCAAAATCATATTCTTTTATAGATTGCTTCCTTAGTTAAAAAATGTACTACATCTATATGTCAATTTCTCTCCATTGCAAAACAAGTAAAAACTACAAGAGTATATACCCAACAGAACCAAACACAACACTTACACAGATTGCTTCATCCCGGGCTTCCAATATGCAGGTTGGAGCCGAGAATTCCAAAATACCAGAAACATATAACACAAACATAAATAAAAATGTTCACATACAGTATTAATGCATAGCTTTCTTTTTTTATATTATGCTACTAGTCTCACCTAGATGAAAAACTCTTTGGTATCCCTTGATGAAGCCAACAAAATCACCATCCTCGCTAAGCTGTAAATTCACAAACTCCAATTAGAATCTCAATCCCCCAAAATTTTCAAACTTCTTTTGAATACCCAAATAGCAAAATCTCTTAGCTTTTCATTTGCAACCCACATCAAGAAATAAGCTTAAATTGTCATTTGCACAAGACCCACATCCATACACATTTTAAAATTATCACATGAAAAATATATTTCTATGGTTATAAAGAATACCTTACATGGTAAACTTGGCAACCCAAATTTCAAGAAAATACAATTTGAAAGAGAAAAGACGAACACCAAAACCTTTGATAGCATCCTTATTTCCTGATGAGAAGTGAGGATGTCAGAATAGGTTATGGACTTCCATCAAAGCATAAGGATAGATGAATTCAGGTGAAGAACACAAGGAACAAACTGTGAGGGGGATTCAGGAATAATAATGCATCACTTCATTTCCTCACTTGTGTCCAACATGGCATTTGGAAATGTGGAAGAAGAACCTTCTAGAGTTCTAATTAAGACAAAAATTGTTGCTCACAAAAATTTTGTTGTATTCATTGTTGGCATTTTATTGCACATTCACATGTGTATGAAGGCATTTTGTTCTTCAAGATCATATATATATATATATAATATCTAAATCCACAATTCACATGTTTTTGTTTTCCAGGTGATTGCACCAAAACACTTCTCAAATAAGGTATTTGGGAATAGAAAACTTGGACACTGAGAGTCCCCATTAAGACAAATATGCTTGACTGAAAGCCAGCTGTGTTTAATCATTAGCATTTAATCAAACATTCAGATGCCTATTGCATTTGGTACTTCTTGAAGATATATATATCCACATTACTCACTAGTTATTGCAAAAAATACTTCTCAAATAAGACATTTCAATCGAGTTGTTTTTGATCCTTAGCATTTCATTAAACAACCAAATAGCTATTGAGGCCCTACTTCTACAAGATTGTATATACATAACTCAACTGCATTGTTTGTCAGATCATTGATGGGGTTTGAAAAATTAGAACATGGCCCTTGGGGAAACTCCAATTAAGAAAAACCCTGATGTACTTGAGTTTTAGCATTTTATTAAACACTCAGATGCCTTCCAAGGATTCTAGTTCTGTAATATATAGTTTATACCTATGATCCCCAATACCTATTTCATTATTTGGCAGAACACTTATCAACAACATCACATTTGGTAGCAGAGAACATGATCCGTGGGAAAGCTCCTGTTGGCAGGTTAGTGCAGAACAACACTTATTAGCAACGTGGTATTTGGAAATACAGAAGATAACCTTGGTAAACATTGGCATACTTATTGAACATGAAAGAAATAGAAATAATTATAAATAGAATTTTTTCTTACCAAATTTAAACACGGTAGTATAAAAAAAAAGCTTTTGAGGTTTGTATGATTGAAAAGAAATCTAATATAAAACACCAAAATCAACTTAAAGTGGACTAAACAAAATCAACTTCAAGTGGACTAAACAATTACCTCCTTCAAATAGCTTTTTTACAGTAACTACAACTTTGACTGTCTTCTCAATACCACTAGTAATTTGAATGGGTTTGCTCCACCTCCAACCTGCAACTAAACATGGTAGTATTAAAAATAACAGAACTACCACTTGGGAATAATTGAGGAGAATTTGGCAAGCCTATTGGACAATAGCCATAGATTGTAGCAATGCTTAGTTAGTAAAATTATACCTGCAATCTGTTATTTTCTGAGCTACTTAAAGGCTAATTGGCAAAGGTGGGTGTGTAAGAAGTTAACAACCATTTCTAAGAGGAGATATTTAGCTCTTTGTTTTTAGCTTTGAAATCACATTATGAGATTATAGAACTATTACTATAAAATCTATTGACATGAGGACTTAATATGTAATGCAAAAATTGTGTTGCCTTGATACAATACCAGAATTTCCACAAAATAGATTTTTTTAAGGTTTTGCGGACTTTAAGTTAATTCAACAAACAACAGTCAAGCCAACTCTTCAAAGACCTGTAACTTCTCATTTCCAATAAATGGGGACCATGATGACAATTAAATAGGAAAACCAAAAACAAAGAAATAACACATTAAATAGAAAATACAATTTCGTTGTCTCTTGCAGCAAATAAGATAACCATCATTTTCATATCCCAAAATCCACTGAGCATTCAACACCAATTTTATATAATTTTCCAGAGCTACAAATTATGAATGCTTTCAGCTAGAAAAATTTGGGACATTATTGTATAGTTATGTTCCCTATACTGCAATAAACTACTTTAAAACTGTAGTCATTATACATTATAGTCATTTTCCCTACTACTACAATAAACTAATATATTGAAGAAATTTGTGTCCAAGTAAATAGAAAAGCTATTTAACTCTTCCCTCACATATCTCACAACTCATTACATAAATGGCCAAACTGGTACAAAGAATTCAGTATACCCATAAAAAAATAGACAATTAGAGAAGGTCATTCCATATATAAGCAACCCATGGTAAATAGAAATTATTACAATGTCCATTATGAATTGGTTGAGAGAAATCATATTTTGAGGGATGTGTATCTTTGCTTAGCTGGTAGAAACCTGTTTTGTCGAAGAAAAGAAGAGAAAATAACAATTGAAAAAGTAAGAAAAAAATTGAAACCAAAAAGAAATCCATTGGAGTGACAGAGAAGAAGAAAATAATTGTAAGGAAAATCCATTGGTGTGAGAGAGAGAGGTCAACTTTACTGTAAACAATGCTTGAGTGGAAATAATTTTTCACAAACTTCAGAAAGCAAAGGGAGAAGAAATTAAAATAAGACAAAACAAATCCTGCTTGATTAATGATATTGATGTCCATTTGAAGGGAAAATGATTTGCATTTACAGAAGAAAACATATGGTTATAGTGATCAATGTGGACAAACCATATAAATTCATGCCAAAACAAATCAATTGGCAGTGAATACAAAAAAATGAACCTTAATGAGTTGCCTCTTTTTTGTTTGCCAGGGCATGGTAATGTTCTGAGAAGTAACATAGAAAACTTAATAATCAACAGTTACTGAGATCCAGAACATCTATATCATTGTTTGCTAGGCCATTTTGCAACAACAATATGACAATAGTGGCAGTTGAAACTTGATAATACAAACCATGAATAGAACTCTAGTCAACAAAGGGGTTGCAGAGTTTGCCTCATGCAATAACAAAGAAGATAATATTTAGAGACTTAATAAAATAAGTTTACAGCATTATTCATTTCCATTCATCCAAATATGTTGGACAATCATTTAGCTATTTTTCCCGTCAAAATTGAAATGCTCTGCAATGTAAAGAGCATAACATTTTCAAGCAATTCCGATATTTTTTTGTTCGGCATATATTTCAGATGTATAAATTGTATGCACAAGGGTAGTTTTGCAATTTGAGGGTAAAAGATGTTTACTTGCAAACTTTCTAAAAGAGAAAAAGGCATTGAAAATTCCAGCTTAGTTTTTTCTGAAGAGTATAAAGGGTCTTACCTGGTAGAAATGTACATAGGTTTTAATATCATATTCACACTCCCTCCTTTCAAGATACTGAATGAAATTTCAACAAATGAAGGTAGAATGTCAGTATGTTTATAGGTATTGCTCATAAACTACTAAAACTAAAGGAAATGTCTAGTCTTTCATTCACCTCTACAACCAATCTTTCCTTTTTAGGACCTCCTCTAACAGAGAAAGTTGTACCCCATTGAGGAAACCAATAAAAACAAGGTCAGAACATTTGAAAAACCAGTGAAAACCAATTTTATAATAATAAAACCATTTAAACACAATTAAAAATTGAATAACAGAGACAATTATCACAATTTATCTACCATAAATTGTAATGCAAACAACTAGCCTAACTTATTAACTCCCTGCAAGGAAAACAACTAAGGACTTTCATGGTTTATACTTTACAACCAAGTGATTAAAACTCAAAATCATATTCTTTTATAGATTGCTTCTTTAGTTAAAAAATGAACTACATCTATATGTCGATTTCTCTCAACTGAAACCCACACAAGAGACGTTCCCCGAGAAGACACTGGAATTTTAACATAGTGGCATCAGATCATTGTGTAGGAATGCATGAGGTGAAAATTGTGTCAGTCTACATATTGAACCCTGTATACTCAACCTGAGAAAAGACTTCTCAAATAGGGTCAAGGATGTGCAAGAAACAGTCACATCCCCAACTAAGCAGCTTGCAATTCTTCTGCACCATCATCATGTCTAGTAATGTACCTATAAGTCCCTTTATTGTCAAGTGTTGTAGCTGAAGATAGAGGTGCTATGGAAAAAACAAGTGCAATTGTTGGAAAGCAAGAGCATATATCTCCTAACAGTTCTAGAAGACTATACTCTAGAAAAGAAATAAGATAGTTAACTTTGCCTTGTGCAAACTTTTTGGTGTAGATTAAATGTTAAGGCTGGCTTGTTCCAGAGCTTGGTCACAAGGTCAAAACCAAAAGGGGATACATACTTTGAACTGTACATATAAAAAGTTAAAAAAGTTGACTTGTTCACAAATGTAACAGTGTAAAGAGTTATTCCCCAGGCTCCTTGAATAAAACTCTGCCAAACAGTAATAATCAATCATAAAGTTCATTCAAATCATTAACATTAACTACAACATAGATGTTCTCATACCCAAAGCCTACTTATGTACATTGTCTTGTCTATGGCCACTTCATAGACATACTCTATTTACTTAGATATTAAAACAAAAAAAGTAAGCAACCTAGTTAATTGCTTTCATGCTTTAAATTCGCTAAGAAAATAGAATGCAACAAAAAAATCATATTCTTAGATATCCTTCTTCAAAAGCTTGAAGGATCCTTGGTTCATCAAGCGTTTAGAAAAACCACTCACATAACCTTTAACTATTTGTGTCTTTACACCACCATGCACAAAAAGCAAGTCTTTTATAGATCTAGCTACAAGAGCCTATTGTGTTTGTGATAAGGAAAATATAGATACAAAAAAATCCCATTTGATAAAGTATTTAAGATGAATGGGTACAAGAATAATGACATTGTGGGAGTGTTACAAGAGTATATACCCAACATAACCAAACACAACACTTACACAGATTGCTTCATCCTAGGCTTCCAATGTGTAGGTTGGAGTCGAGAATTCTGAAACACCAAAAACATATAACACAAACATAAATAAAAATGTTCACATACAATATTTCTAAAACCCTAGAAAGGAATCATGGTGAGTCAAAGGTAATCAACATGAATATAAAATATCAAAACTAGGGCAACTGACTTACCTCAAGATTATACACAAATTTAGAAGAATATTACACTGGAACTATGAACAAGTCGATGAAAATATGAAAACAAAAAGAAGCCTAAGGAGAAATTAATATCCAACCAAGTTGTTAAAGGGTCGTATTTCAAGGTAACTCCACTATCTGCCATGTTATTTTGGACAGAATAACTGCCACATTGTTCGAAAGGAGAGGTTCCCCACTGTTGGTTCACAGAATAATTCACACATTCTTCAGTATGAGAGCTTCCTGGCTGCTGGAGAAAACACACATGGTAAACATTTGCAAGTGGGAGCCTGGAATGACGATGATCAATTAAATAACATTTAACTAAAAAAAACATTTATTAAAATTAAAAAAACACTTTAAAATATTAAATGGTCGAGATTAAATCAACCGTATTGCATTGCTTGTAATCAATTTTTGACTGTTGATTTCATAATTAGCTTTGCAATTTTCAAATAGGACATGCCTTCGACGTAATAAAATATAGAAGAGCATGCCAAAAGAATAAAACAAAAAAATTTAAAAAAATATTGTTTGCCAAAATTGCCCTTCCTGTTCAATCTTGGATCAAATTAAAAATAATGATTATAAAAAGAACTGAAGATAGCTAACAATTAATTATAGATTTGAATTATATAGAAAATTGATTTAAAATATTTTGTTCTTTATTTTTAAAATGATGTAATGTGATCTAGAATACATTACTAATATATTTTCTACAATTATTTATTAGAAAATTATCACTAATTACACTGTTAATTCTCAATAATTTAGGATTTACCTAAAATCTTGATCTAAAAAGAGAAAAGAAAGAGAAATAACTCATGTAAGATGTAGTGACCTGAAATCCATCAATACAAAATTTGTACATAATTATCTACTTAAAAATTGTTTACTATTACACTAACACCCTAACAAAAGGAAGGGAAGAGTCTTGACCGGATGGTTAAGTAGGGAGAATTCTTAGTATTTGTTAGGGAAATGAAGTTTTACCCAAATGCTATAAAGAAGGGATATGCGAAATATGACATGGAAGCAACAAAAAACCATAATGACAAGGTAATACGATACCTGTTATCATAAAACAAACATCTTCACTTGTTTTCTTTGTGTTCTTTCACCGTACACACCGTTATCTTGTTTTCTTTCTCCTGCAGTTTTCTTCCACTAATATCTCTATCAAAGCGGTCTATTTGTGGTGAATAGATTCATTCTTTCTATAGGGTAAATAAGCAGTGAATTCTCAGATATTTACCAACAGCGGTAAATGGGCTAGATACAAATTTATGACGACTGAGCTGGAGGTTGATATTTTTATGGCACACATCATAGGAAAAAAGACGAACACCCTCATTTATGCCCACCTAACTCAAAAATTAAATTGTGGATATTTTCAAGCATGTCGTCTATACCCTAGGAATTGTCCTATGTGCCATGTGGGCCAATAAAATGCTTACACAAAGGAATTGTAGCTACACCATACCATCAATCTTAGTATGGGCAGAGTTAAGCAATTGACGAGTTTTTAAAAGTGATAAGAATAGTGATGGCCAATGCTGACGCAAATCCAAGATGAGAAAAATAGTTTAGCTGGTCCATTTTTCTCATGAGCCCTAAACTTTGGGCAGATAAAGGGGCTTAATTTGTATGCCTTCTATAATTCCAAAGATGAAAAGTTAATATTGGGGCTAGGCATATGGGACAACGCCGCCTTCGCTTTCGTACTCATGGATTCACGTAAAGGCAGCCCCAGGGAGGCCTACTGGAAGGACCTCCACACCACCAATCTCAAGTATGAAATTTTTCAGGTTGTTTACATGAGCAAGGATAAGTCCATTTGCATGGCCATAAAGGAGAGAGATTAGTTTCACCAACGCACAACAAAAAAAATTGGCAACTGACCATACCTTTTCAGGCAAGACAACTTTTCCCTCTTTGATGCTAAATTTGATGCTAAAGGTTAGCAATATTCTAGCATGAGATTGACGACAACCCAAGGTTGTTTTACCGCTTGAGACTTTTTTTAGGCCAAAAGCTCATACATAATATAGCCTATTGGCTAATTACAATGTTTAAGAAGAAATTTTGAAAATTTGCAAATGAGTGAATTAGAGTCTATAGACCAATTTATGAGTCAAGTCATGAATGTTGTAAATCAAATTAGATCTAATGAAGAAGATTTAATAGATCAAAATATTATAGAAAATATTTTTCATATCTTTACCCAGTAAATTTGATACTATAGTAGTAACAATTGAAGAATCCAAGGATTTGCCACAGTTATCTATAGATGAATTAATAGATCTTTGTTAACACGAGTCCATAATGAATAGAAATAAAAAAACTTCTTTTGAATCATCGTGCAAAGGAAGAGGAAGGCCAAGGTTCAGCAGAAGAGGTAGAGGCATAGATAGAGGTGGTAGAAGTGATTCAAATCAAGGTGAAAAGAATAATCGGATTTACAAAAATAGAGGATGAGGCAACAATCATTCCCAACAACATTCACATAGGTTTGATAAATCTAGCATTCAATGTTTTTATTGTAAAAAATGTGGACATTATGCAAATGAATGTAGAAACAAACAAGGAGATTTGGATAAGTAGAATGCTAATTATACAAATGAATCTAGATCTAACTCTGAGAGTATGTTCATCACATGTAATGTTGCTCAAGAGAGCACTAGAAATATCTGGTTTTTGAATAGTGGATGAAGTAACCATATGACTAAGAATAAAGATTTGTTTGCTAGTCTTGATGATTCTATGAAGTCTAAAGTGAAATTGGGAATGATAATAAAGTGGCTATAATGGATAAAGGAGCAATAAATGTTTTGACAAAAAATGGTGAAAGAAAAATTATTCATGATGTTTATATTTTACCTGGACTAAAGCATAATAATATGAGTGTTGGACATCTATTACAAAAGGGGTACATGGTATCTTTTATGGATAATGTTTGCACAATATTGGATAGATTTCAGAATGATGGGTTGACCAAGAATCGGAGATTCCCCCTTCAAATTACATCCATCCAAGGAGCTGAAGAAGCCAATTTAAAAATTGTATGTTAAGACCAATCATGGCTCTGGCATTTAAGATATGAGCATTTATATTTTGGAGGTTTGAGTTTGTTGCAAAAGAAACATATGGTTAAAGGATTTCCTCCTATAGAGTAGCCAGCCAATTCATGTGAGAGTTGCATCTTAGCAAAACAACATAGAGAGAGTTTTCCTATAGGAACCTCCTATAGAGAAAGGGTATTATTGGAGATAGTTCATAGTGATATATGTGGACCAATGCAAACTCTATAATTTGGAGGTAGTGTTTGCTTTCTAACCTTCATTGATGATTTTAGTAGGAAGACATAGGTATATTTTCTCCAGCAGAAGTTTGAAGCCTTCAATAAATTCAAGGAGTTCAAGTCTATGGTAAAAAAGAAAAGTCGACAATATATCAAAATACTCAGATTTGATATAGGTGGTGAATATAGTTATAATGAATTTCTAGATTTTCATAGAGATCATGGGATCAAGAAACAATTTACAGCAAGGTATATAACATGACAAAATGGTGTAGCAAAGAGAAAGAATATAACCATAATGGAAATGGCTAGGAGTTTGTTGAAGGCAAAAAAATTGTCTAATAATTTTTGGGAAGAAGCGGTAGCATGTGTTCTATACATTTTGACCAGAAGTCCTACAAAGGGTGTCAAGGAAAAAATTCCATAAGAATCATAGAAAGGTAAGAAGCATAGTGTATTTCATTTGATAATTTTTGGATGTGTTGCATATCCACTAGTGCCAGCTAAATTGAGAAGGAAATTGGATGATAAAAGTGAGAAATGTATTTTCATTGGTTATAGTGAACAATCAAAAGCATATAATTGTATAATCCCATTTCAAAGAAAGTGATTTTTAGTAGAGATGTCAAATTTAAGGAAGAAGAAGCATGGGATGGAAGCATTGACAAATCAATCACAATTGGAGCACCAATACCACAAAATGAAGAAGAATCTAAAGAACAAATTACGCAAGGTGATCAATCAAATCCACAAGCAGGAACAAATACACCAACAAGAACTCCATGAAATGTTGTACAAGGTGAATTATCAGGTCATGCACATCACCTTGCTCCCAATTCACAAGTAATGAATCAGATCCTACCCTTGCTTCAATATTAAGGTCAAAATATAAATGTAAGAAAGTGAGAATTTTGAAAGAGATCTATAAACATGGAGAAGACAATTTGGATTTACTCTCAAATTTTGCTTTATTCTCTCATGATCCTATGTATTTTGAAGAAGCACTTAAGGAGGATCATTGGAACAAGGCTATAGATGAAGAGATAAATTCTATTGAAAGAAATTGTACATGGGAGCTAGTTGATCTACTTGAAGGTAAGGATTGCATTGGAGTCAAATGGGTTTATAGAACCAAATTTAATGCAAAAGGTGAGATTGAGAAATACAAGGAAAGGTCAGTAGCAAAAGGGTTTGCACAACATTATGGAATTGATTACAATAAGACATTTGCTCTAGTTGCTAGACTTGATACTATTATAATGGTTTTAACAATAGCTACACAAAATAATTGGAAAGTTTTTCAAATGGATGTCAAATCAGCTTTTTTGAATGGTTTTCTAGAAGAAGTGTATGTGAAACAACCACTAGGTTATGAAGTGCATGAACATTAAGACATGGTCTACAAATTGAAGAAGGCGCTCTATGGTCTCAAACAAGCACTAAGAGCATGGTATAGTAGAATTGATTCATACATGCAAAGCAATGGATTTGGTAGAAGCAAGAGTGAGCTAACATTGTACACAAAGATCAATAAACAAGGCCAGATTTTGCTAGTGTGTTTATATGTTGATGATTTAATTTTCATAGGAAGACTATATATAAATATTAAAAGTGGTCGATAATTTTTGGATGGATATTTATTACATATGATGATTTTAATTTACTGCTCAGGATGGATGTTGTCAAATTCAATTAAATTATAGATATTTGACTCACTTGTTTTAATTATAGATGATCATCATGTTATAATAATTATCTTGTTATTTAATCATATGAGTTAAATAATTAAATTACTTACTCTATAATCATATGAATTATTTAAGAGGCATCATATATAGATAAATGTCAATATGATACAACTCAATAATATGGTACTGTAGGCCATGAAAATGATGCATATGAACTATAGTAACCATGAAAAGAGGCATCATAACGATATAACAACAATGATCCATGATGCAATTTATATGATCATGAATGTTACTGGGTACTACCAGCAACTGCCTCATCATCGTCACCACCATCGTGATCATCATCATCATAACAATATATCAGCAATGATCCATGATGCAAACTATATGATCATGAATGTCGTTGGGTACTACCAGCAACTACCCCATCATCATCATCATCATCACCATCGTGATCATCATCATCATCATCGTCATCGTTGTCATCATCATTGTCATCGACCTCGGTGTCTTCCATATTTGTGTCATCATCATCCTCTGCCATGTGATCTGTACCGGTAGAACCAATATTTTTTGGATCTATATCATGATGAGGATCATCTTGATCTTCTGGAAGACCTGTGTTCTGCAAAAAAAAACATTTAAAATGAAAAGTTATTATTTATTTCATGCAATAATTTATTTTTCTATTATATATCTAATATTGCAACATATGAGATGAAACCATAATCATATTACATCATATCAAAGTGCACATACCATAATAAAATTTCAAAAAAGTTACAGCTAATATGTGATTCCAATGATGTAAAACATGCAATAGTTCTAATAAACATTAGTAAAGATCATAAAAAAAATTCTTATACAATTTAACCATCAATTGTAAATTCTATTACATAACCTTAAGTTTCAAACCTCTACAAAATAATGAGGATACTGCAAAAAGATTGGCTTCAGGAGGCATTGGTATAGGAGATGGACATGGCTCTTCCAAGCCATCCACTGAGATGGTTTCATAAAAAAAATGTGGATGATATCCCTGTTTCTAGAGAGCTCATGATTCAGGTTGATACGAAAAATGATGTTGTTCTGGTACCCATATATGGCATCATGGTTCCATTTCATGTAGCCACCATCAAGAGTGTTACAAGCCAACAAGATGGAGGGAATTCTTATATAAGGATTAAGAATCAACAAGAACAAATGGGTTTTTAACACTTAACCACTGATGTGGGAACCCTTACACCTTGCATACAAGTGCTTTCAAGAAGGTTTCAAGGTCTACACACACCAAAAAGGTTCACACTTGACTGGTCATGGTTTGAGTGCTTCAATGTCTCATGTAATCTACTTGGGACAATCATGACATTTTGTCATATAAATGTCAACCTTGATATCCAACACCTTAACTAGGTTTGTAGGACCTTATAAGACCCCTTTCCAAAAAATAATATGCATAAACAACACTTTTAGACTTGGATTTGTTCAACCTTCAATTACTGCACCAACACTATCATACACGGTCCTTATAGGACAATCTTTGTATTTTGTCATGTAATTTCTACCAATGATCACCAACACCTTGATAGGTATGTAAGACCTTCATTAACATTCTCCATGCCTTCTCCAAACACAAAACACACCAATCTTGCTTTTGATGGCATGTAAACTACCCTACACAACCTTCATAGTTTGATACATACAAAATATCAAACTTATTGTCCATTATAAGCACGTTCTTGAACTTCACCTTGGGGATCTGCAAGCTTGAAAGATGATAAAATACATATACACATGCCTCACCAACCATTGTGGAGATTTTCTATTGGTGGGAGACCAATTTACACCATTTTTTGTGCTCAATAGTTACCCTAGGTAGGGTTTTACCAGTCTTCAATAAAAACACAATAACTTTCACTAAACTAGATCAAAATTGATGAAATCAAAACAAAAAAAAGGTAGATTCATGGCTTAATAAAATCTAATAGCTTCCAGATCAATACATGGGTTGTACAGGTCGTACAAGAATGAAAAATAGTCTACAACGTTGAGAAAACACAAGAAATGGCTTGCTTTCATTCACCCACCTAAAAAAATTAGTTTCACAACACTCAATCCGACTTTGGAAGGTTTTTTCATCCACTTCTCAACCAATCCCAATTGTTTGTAACAGTTTCTTGCTTGCATGTAACTATTTCTTGATTTTTGACACCTTTCCAAAGTTGCATGACAACTTTTAGCAACATTTGGCAACTTTTTAACTATTTAATCAAACACCCAATTAACACTCCAAAATGAATCCATATGATTCCAAATGGTCATAAATGACCTTATTAGACACTAAAACACACAAACAACCTAAGACTCAAAAATAACAAAAGTAAGCTAAATGAGGCTCTTGATGCCCTTGCACCAATGTTCCAATACTTCTTATAGTATATGTTGATTTAATATCCAATATTTTTAACAATATTGCACCAATAGTTGTGACTTTAAATTTATTAGTGTTGATGATGAGTACCTATAACTGAATGAAATATATTCCTTACATCTAAAAACCAAAAAATCATGTGATGCCTCATCAATGCACAAATAAAACATGACATGTGCACAACTATCAATCTAACTTTATTTTGGAGCATTTTAGACACCTAAACAAAATGTGTGTTGTTGTGGCTTCATATTTGATTATGTGAGCTTGAAACCTTAGTTATAAGCATGGGACCTGCCATGTAAGTTGTTGTAAATAATTGTGAGTGATTTAAAATTTCCAAGTAGAATTTTGAGAAGCGTGAAGTTAGGGTGCTCAGCTATTGGATCATCCCCCCTGATAAATCTTATAAAATATATAACAATCCTTTTTGAACCAAATGTATAGTTGATTTAAAGAGAAAGACAAAACCAAAAAAATTTAAATTAAATTAGAGATAAAAAGTAGGAGGTATGCCTAAGTCTTTAAATTAAATAAAAAATAGAAGACATGAGAATAATTGTGTAAATAAAATATTAATGGTACGTGTTGTGAATGAGGATATAAATCAATTAACATATGTTCTCATTTTTGGAGAGCCAATTACTCTTATAATGATAGGAATAATGAAACATTTCATAGATGTAGAAAAAATCAAACTAACATTTGTTCCACAAGTAGATCCATAACAAACTAATAAGATACATACAGAAAAAAAACCAACAAAATAATATATTGAATAATATGTAACATTTGCCCTGAAAAAATTATATAGAAACCCTTGCTTATATTGAGCAAGCTAATTCATAAAAAGGTAAAAACTAACTAAAGGTAGACATCCATGATAGATGGATCTATCTAAAGTTAGACATGCATAATAGGTGGAGATGACTAGGTGAACCATCTTGATAGGGGTGTAACTAAGCCTAGAATAGATAAGAATCAATTAGGTGCCTAAATCAAGGGCACGTGATGATTGATACAACTACCTAACTGATCTTATCTTACCTAGATACAAGTACTATACTTCACTAATAAACTAAATGTAAGGAAAAATGAAATAGACCAACAATAACTCTCTTACAAAAGACTATAAATGGTCATTTAAAGATGCTCCAACAAGTCTACATGAATTGTCTAAATTCAATGCTCTCTTACACTCATCGTAATACAACATCCAAGTAGTGTGGTGTTTTATCCAATGTATGTCAAAAATTCCTCGAAGGGTGGCACCCTATTCTAAGAGGGCCCTAAATTACACCACTTTACTATATTAAATTTGTCAAAGATTTTTGAAGTGTCCAATAATTGTTTCTAAAATCCTAATAATTTTCTCATTACATTTACATTATATAAGAACACAAATAGTTTGAACAAAATATACTCACAACTAAGGGCTAAATGCTTATAGCTAGAACTTGCACTATATGTACCCTATTGTTTTCATTGGTTTTGGCAATAAATATGTAATATTCATTGAAATTTCCATGTTCCCAAACATAGCCTTCTTTAAAAGAAAATACAACTAATTTCTACTTAATTCAAAGATCAAAACAATGCATGCAAATTAGATCTAGATAATTTCAATAGCATAATGATAGTAAATACAAAATATACCTTGGGAAACCCCTTATCAGGGGAAACATTGTCTCTAAAGTTATATCAAAATGCATTACTCTTCAAACATGTGTAAACTAAAATCTAGAGGAAAATAATGGGAAATGATCCTAAAATAAGGTTCCTACTCTATACCTAGTTACATCTTTGATAGTGGATTGGTGAATGGATGGATAGGATTGACTTGATTAGTTGAATTATTGAGATCAAAAATTAATTTGAATTTGAATTGGACATAGTTGAGATTGAAATATTATAATTTACAATTGCTCTATTTTAAATTGTTATTTTTTCTGGATGGGACATGATTGTTAAAGATGGGAAAATAATTAGGTAATACAACCATTTAATCTAGTCCCTACCTATGGGTACGCATGCCCTTTTATTCAGGCTTTACTGATTTCTATTAATGATTTATTGTAGATTAAATGAAGAAGAAGATTGTAGACAAATTAAACTTAGAAAAATGAAAATATAAACAAGGAACAAACAAATACAAAGACACAAAGATTTATGGTGGTTCAACAAATTGGCTACATCCACTTTGAAGCAAGTGAATTTTATTAATCTATATTTTTGGATACATACATCATCATAGTCGATTGCAACAACACAATACAATAATAATAATAAGCCTTACATGTAATAAACAATTACAAGTATCATAAAATATCAAGAGACATGGCTTGGAGGGAAAAATATCCATCAAATAAGGTGACATCACTTGGAGGGAAAAATATCCATCAAATAAGGTGACCCAACTTGGGCTTCAACACCCAACAATCTCCCACTTGAAGTCCAATGTTTGTTGTAAACTCAGAGATATTCCCCCACTTCACCCATATTATCACATCTTGACAGTGCTGAGAGAAGTCCTACAAAACTCAAACTTCTCTTGTGGTACAATCTTCATCAATGCATCCACCAAATTCACCTTTGTGTCAATTTTCTCCACTTTCAACTTACCTTCTTCAAGAACATTATGGATGAAATGATAACACAACTCAATGTGTTTAGTCCGATTATGAAAGGTTGAGTTTTTTTCCAAGTGAATAACACTGTTGCTATCACAAAAAAGAGTGAAAACATGCAATTTGAAACCCAACTCTCCCAACAATCACTGCAACCAAATCATCTCCTTTGCACCTTCAGTCAGTGCAATGTATTCAATCTTAGTAGTGGAGAGTGCAACCACTTGTTGCAACTGTGAAACCCAACTTATCATTGCATCAGACCTTTGTTTGTCCATGTCTCCAGCCATATCGAAGTCAACATAACCACATAGTTGTGCATCTATACCTCCAAAACACAGATTTCTAAATTTCCTTTTAAATACCTTAGTATATACTTCACAACTTCACAATGAGTTTTGCTTGGATTGCTCATAAATATGCTCACTACTCCCACTACATGGGAAATTTCCAAACGAGTGCACACCATCGCATACATAAGACTCCCAACCACCGATGAATAGGGAATACCCTTCATATTTTCCTTATCTTGAGGTGTTTTGGGGAATATTTTGGATGACAAATGAATGTGATCAGCAAGGGGAGTGCTCGCGGGCTTAGCACTCTTCATATTAAATCTATCCAACACTTTGTTAATATATTTTTCTTATGATAACCTGATTTCCCTCTTATGTTTGTCCTGAATTATAGTCATGTCAAGTATCCTCTTTGTTGCCCCTAAATATTTCATTGGAAACTTTGGAGCTAAATGTTGTTTTAAATCATGAAAAAATCTCATACTAGTGCCAGTAACAAGCATGTCATCAACATAGAGCAATAATAAAACAAACTCACCATTATCCAAAAACTTATAATACACACACAGATCAGATTCGCATTGTGTGAAGTTTTGCTCAGTCATAAGTAAATCAAACTTGAGGTACCATTGTTGTGGGGCTTGCTTGAGCCCATACAAACTCCTTCTGAATGTGCAATATAAATCCTCTTTACCTTTTTTCTCAAAACCTTCCAGTTAGTGCATATATAACTCCTCATTTATGTCACCATGTAGGAACAATGTCTTCACATTAGGTTGCTCCAACTCAAGGTCATATACAACTACCAAACCCAAAACTGCTCTAATGGTAGTCATCTTAACAACTAGTGAGAAGATCTCATTAAAATTAATACCTTTTTTTTATCATACCCCTTGACAACCAAACGTGCTTGATATCTTTTCCTACCTCCTTCCTCTTTCAATTTGTATGCCCATTGATTCTTCAATGCTCTTTGATTGGTTTGAGCTCCAGCAAGTCCCAAGTATGATTTTCCATCAACGAATCCATTTCCTCTTGCATAGCATCCAACCACTTCTCTCAATTGACATCTTTGCAAGTGTCTTTAAAAGTTGCTGGCTCTAATTGATCATAAATCAATAATTGGTAATCGTCAAAACTTGTCGGCGGTCGATGCTCCCGAGTAGACCTCCGCACTCGAGGAATCACTTCTTGCATATTACCCTGTTCCTACAAGTTATCGTTTTTCCTCTGCAATGCATTATTTTGAGTGAAAACACAATCAACAGCTTCTATATTGCCAATGTGCGATGAAGGCATATTCCTAGCCTTTGCCTCAGAATTTGAAATAACTGATGGTTTCTTGCATAGAATGAAGAGGGGTGGGTGAATTTGATAACTCTGTGGGCTAGTGATAGCTTTAAGAAATCCCCCTCAAAAAAAGTAATAAAATCATGGAAAATCTTTCATTTTATTAGGGAAAAATATTAATTTCTATTGGCAAATCTTTCCTTTTTTCAAAAAAATTATTAATTTTTTTGGCGATTTTTTTTACGTCACTAAGATTTTGTAGATTTTTTTTGCAAATCTTGGAAAAATAATAGGAAAATTCATTAATTATGATGGTGCATCTATCCAATCTAGAAATAATTCTCATGGAAAAGTAGGGGCCCGAGGGTGGAAATTATCGATGGGTTGAAGGGGCGGACTCTAATAAATTTACTTTCCACCATTGTTTTAAAATATAATATAATGGCCCTCATGGTATTCTGCAAGGTAAAATGTATCCATGATCTGTAATTCTCATGGGGCTCAAAATTGCTTTTAGATCATTGATCTAATGAACCTCGTTGTATTCTATAAGTTAAAATTTACCCACAATTTATAATGCTCGTGAGACCCAAAATTGTGGGCCCCATGAACATTACAGATCATGGGTACATTTTACCTTGTGGAATAAACCAAGGGCCATTAGATTATATTATAAATCAATGGTGGAAACTAAAGATTAGAAATATGTTCCTAAAGCAACTAATAATTATGATACACTATTAGCAAATTAATATAGATTTCTACTATAATTTATTAAATTTAGGTGAATCTAATCTAATCAAGTATCAAATATTGTGGCAAATTTTTTAGTTAAATTTTTTAATAAAAAAAATTATTTGGCAATTTAAATAAGACTATAATATTTTTTTGTAAAAATGTGGCTATTCAAGTCACATTGTAGCTCGAACTATTAGCCAATTTTGGATTCCCAAATCTCAACTATTAGCCAAGTGGCAAATATTAGCCACTAAAAAAATCACTATTGTGGGCCCATTTAATTGATGTGTTAGATTGACATAGAGCTACGTGGGATTTGAATTTCCTACTAAAGGTTGTAAACCCAGCTCATGTGATGGTAGCATGGAAGCAAGAGCGTATGAATGACTTGAAACAACAAAGGGTCGCATGGAAGCAAGCTCATTTGTAAATGGAAAACCAGTAAAAAATCATTAGTGGATGAGGAATGAGCAATAAATTCATTTGTAAATGAGTACAAATTCCCTTTACTTGGCTTTGGAGGTACGCCAAAGTGGACTTGTAGGGAATTTTTGTCGTCCATCATCCTTGTTGGTTGTTGCAAATGAACATCAAATTTTTGTGAGGGAGTTATTGAGATTTGTGTGGGAGAATAAATAGGGTGTGGGCATAGGTCTTTAATAACAGAATTTAAAATTATCTCATGCAATGATGGGAGAGCTTCACATGAGGGAAATCACTCTATTTGGGGCTACGTTGAGTAGGCAAGGGCGGGAGTATGTGGAGCATGCATGGGAGTGTCTTTCTTTCCATCACGTGAAGCGTGGAAGAACTTGTGTGGTGACAAAGCATCACTCGATGGGTCTGTAAAATCCTTTGCAATGTGGGCAAGGGGTGATAAGTTTGCATCGTGAGCAGCTACAGGCCATGGCGTTAAAACATGAAGTGGTTGAGTGGAATGGGAATATGCCTCATGCAAAGAATGATTAATATTATTTCCATCACTAATTTTTTCATACTGCTCAAAATTTAATGGTTGAGTGTAATTTTCATGAGACTGCAATTGCATATTAATTGACAATTTTGTATTGCTTTGAGGCTAACCAATACCAGATTTATGTTGAGGTACACATGGTGTCACATTTGGATGTGAAAACTATGAATCTCTATCATTCTCAATAGCACTAACCATCACAAATTCATTCACTGAACTCCTTTGTTTGTGCAAACCTGGAAACACCTTTTCATTGAAGACATCTCAACTACGAACCAACTTGTTCATCACTAGGTTCCATAACCTGAAACCATATTGATCTTCACCATACCCGACAAATATGCACCACTCAGATTTGAAATCTAGCTTTGTTCGCTTGTCTTTCAGAACATGAACGAACACTTCATAGCCAAACACCCTCAAATGTTTGTATGAAATTCGCCTTCCAATCCATCTCTCCTTCGGAGAATCAAAATCCAATCTGGAAGAGGGGTTGCAATTAATCAAATACACTGCTATATTAACTACCTCTACCCAAAATTATTTTCCCAAACCTGCATTAGAGAGCGTGTTTCGAGCCCTCTCAAGAATTTTACAATTCAGCCTCTCTACTATATAATTCTCTTGAGGCGTGAATGGTACAACTTTAATGTGTTGAATACCATTATCTACACAATAACCATCAAAATCCGAAGAACAAAATTTGCCCCCATTATCCATTTTCAAACATTTAATCTTGTTCCCCATTTGATTTTCAACAATAGCTTTAAAAAGCTTGAATTTGGTAAACACTTTTGATTTCCTATTGAGCATGTAAATCCACACCTTTTGAGTGCAATCATCAATAAAATTAACAAAATAATTAACTCCTCCATACGAGGTTACCTTTGTAGGACCAAACATGTCGGAGAACATAAGCTCCAAGGGTGTTATCCTTTTTTCATGTCCAATCTTCAAGAAACTAATCTGCCTCTGTTTTCCATATAAACAATGCTCACATAGGTCCAAATCCAAAGATTTTAAACTCGAAAGATGATCCCTTTTGAGCAAGATTTTGAGCCCCTTCTTGCTCATGTGCTCGAGCCTTCTATGCCATAGTTCCACTTCATTGTCCACAAGTGTCATCATTGCTCCCACTTCAACAGGACAATCTAGCACAATATAATGTACCCAATTTTTTGCCTCTTGCAACCACTAATGCTCCTTTGGTCACCTTCCATTTGTTTGACTCAAAGGTGACACTACATCCTTGAGCATCTAGTTGTCTCACAAAAATCATATTTCTTTTTAGCTCCAAAACATGTTATACATCGCACAACAACCACTTGTTTCCATTTTTTAGCTTCAACATTACGTCACCTTTGCCAATAATTGCACATGCCCTACATTATCACCAAAATATATTTTACCAAATTTACCTTCATGATAGTTTTGGAAAGCATCCTGACATGAAGTTACGTGAAAAGATGCACCAGAATCCAACACCCATGAATCTGTCGTAGTTTCACTCATTGACAAGAGTATGACACCTTCATCTTTTTCATACGTGGTGTTCACTTCGTTGCCCTTTGATTGATTTTGCACCCTTTTGTATGACCAACAATTCTTCTTTGTATGGCCTTCTTTTCTGCAAAACCAACAACCTCCATTTCTGCCCCTTAACATTGATCTCCTTACTATTTTAATCTTCTCCTATTGTTATTTCTGCTCCTTTCTTGGTTACTACCTCTATTGCCAAAAATCAAGGCATCACCAAATGTGGTTCCCTGATTTTTTCTTCTCATATCTTCACTGAGAAGAGTTGTAGCAACATCATCAAACTTAAGTTTTTCTTTCCCGAATACGAAGGTGTTGATTGCCATCACAACACCTTCCCAACTATTCAGAAGAGAACACAATAGTAAGATGGCTTTGATTTCATCATCCAAAATAATGTTTACTGAAACCAATTGGGTGATTAGTGTGTTGAATTCGTTCAAGTGGTTTGATACAATTCCACCTTCCTTCATTTTCAAATTGTATATTTTTTTCATGAAATACACCTTGTTAGAAGTTGAAGCCATCTCGTACATGTCTATCAATTTATCCCACAATTCTTTTGAGGTCTTCTCTACTATGAAATTGAAGAGAACATTACTGGATAGCGATAAGATAATTTTCACTCTTACTTTCTTATCTAATCTTTCCTAGTCTTCATCTAATATCGCAGTTGGCATCTTTGATTTTCCATCCAACGCAAGTGAAAGATCTCCTATAATCAACAAAGACTCTAGAGTCCATTTGCACTTTCCACAATCTGAAGTTCTACCCCGTGAACTTCTCTATCTTCTATTTATCTGCTTCCTCCATTCTCGAAAATTATCACAATTCCCGAACAATAATTACACCACTTGCTTTGATACCAATTGTTAATAATTTATTGTAAATTAAATAAAGAAGAAGATTGCAAAAAATTAAACTCAGAAAAATGAAACTACAAACAACGAACAAAAAAATACAAAGACATGAAGATTGATAGTGGTTCACCAAATTGGCTACATCCACTTTGAAGTGGGAAAAATTTATTAATCTATTTTTCTCGGTGCATACATCATCATAGCTAATTGCAGGAGCAAGATACAATAATAATACAACAATAATAATAAGCCTTATCCATAATAAGCAATTATAAGTAACATAGAATATTAAGAGACATCACTTGGAGGAAAAAATAGCCAATGGATAAGGTGACCGTTGGGCATGAACACCCAACAATTTCAACCCTCAAGTTGCATTTTAGAGCAAGTTGTACATGCCATACACACTCTCCATCTACGACAGTGGCTATCCAGCCCCAGGAATGCACCAAGGCATGGATGCATCATGCATGGATAGGGCTGTATCATTTTGAGGGCGGAGCTTTGGAAAGTGTGCTCTTGTACGTTGAGTTTGACTAGTGACAAATATCGTACTTTAAGCATATTTTTAAACCATTTTTTTAATGCATTAAGCATATTGTTTTGATTTTTTAAAAGGAGTGTAGTTAATTAATTTTTTATATTTATTTTATACAAAGCAAGAAATGGGCCAATAATAATGTTTTATTTTATCAATCTAGTTTAAAATTTAATTTTTTTATTTCAATAATATTGTAGGTAATGTTAATTTAATTTTTTTTTATGATTACCTATATTTGTATTATATTTTTCACCCTGGGCGGACTATAAATATATTATGTTATACTTATATTATATATACAAATATTATAATATTATTATAATACATAAAATACTATAATTACATTATAATATCCTTAATATTTATAATATTATACTATTATAATTATAAAAATATATTAATATTATTATAGTTTTAAATATATAATTTAACATTATATTATATATTATAATCAATATATATTTTTTAATTATTTATAATTTATAATTTATATATTTATTATATTATTATGGATACAATATTATATGTTATTTATATTATATTATATTATATATGTTATATATATAATTTATTTATATAATATTGTATTAAATGTAACATAATATACTTATAGTCCATCCAAATATATATTATTATGTTATTTTATATTATATTATTATAATTATAAAAAAATATTTGTATTCTAGATAGTATAATAATATTATTTTTTTATATATAATATAAATATAACATAATAATATATATTTGGATGAACTATAAATATATTATGTAACATATAATACAATATTATATAAATAAATTATATATATAACACATAATATAATATAAATAATATATAATAAAATTTAAATAATATATAATATAATAGAATGTACTATATTGATACCTATATTATTATTTATTATATAATATAATATAAATAATATATAATATTCTATCCATAATAATATAATAAATATATATTATACATTATAAATAATTAAAATATATGTGGATTATAATATATAATATATTTTTACATTTATAATAATATAATATATATAAATATATATAATATTATAAATATATAATTATATTGTAATGTAATTATAGTATTCTATGTATTAAAATAATAATATTATATTTGTATATATAATATAAATATAACATAATATATTTACAGGCCATCCAAAGCATGGGTGAAAAATATAATACAAATATAGGTAATAGTGAAAAAAAATTAAATTAACATTACTAACAATATTATTTAAATAATAAATAAATAAATTTTAAACTGCTAAAATAAATTGATAAAATAAAAGATCATTATCTACTGCTCCATTTTTATATTTCCGTATAAAACTGCACTGCACTACACAAACATACAAAACACAGTGATTGGAAGTTGGAAAACACAATGGCATGCCATAGATAAGCAATCATACATACAAACAGTTCATTACCTTGTCTATGGCTTGTCATGTCATCCCAATCACCATGGTGTTGCAACGCCATGACTATCCAAATCAACTATTATGCTTTCATAGTAAACACACGATGTTTTCCAACAACCATATACATGCATAGTGTGATTGCAAGTTGGAAAACACAGTGTGAGGTGAGTATATGTTTGCCAAAACACAATGGCAAGCCACACATAAGCAATCATACTTACAAACAATTCATTGCCTTGTCTATGGCTTGTCACCACATTTCTTTGAGTCAATTTTCAAACTGTTCACTACCTTGTCTCTGTTATTGCTTACTATTATGCTTATTAATATGCTTTCATAGACAAGGCAGTGAATTGTTTGAAAAAATGCCTCAAACAAATGTGGCCTCTTGGAATGCCATGACAAACAAATACAATTTGCAGTTGCAATTATCACTCTAATATGAATGAAATGGAAAACACAGGGTGTTTATAAAAATACAACCCACATCACAACATACCCAAACCCTCGTGGGTGTTTATAAAATAGTGCCTTTCATTACATTCCTAAGGTCTAAATAACAAAATCTTGTAAAGACATTCATTTTGTTTTCTAAAATTCTAAGATGCAAAACACTGGGTTTTACAAAACTCTAAACCCACCTAAAGTTTGAAAACAATTTACAAACAAAACCCTCATTACATTTTAAACCCCTTTACAACTAACAACCCAAATCATTACAAACCCCTCAACTCACTTTTTGCAGTCTCCCTTTGCTCTGCAACCTTTCACTTGCAACTCAATGGGTGTTTTAATAACAAAAGCTTTTAACAATGCAACTTTAAATCCACATTTCATTACATTCCCATGGTTTTAACAGCAACACATGAAACAATACATAAAAACCTTCAACATTGCATACAGTCGATTAGAAACACCTCACTTCAAGTTGCTTGGTCCTCTCCCCTGTCTGTGGTGCGCCCTTGCTCTTTAATGCTTCGATTTCAACCTGCAAAATGAGAATACCTGAAGCACAACAGGTTTTCCAAGTGAACAGTACCCATTACAATTTAAACTGCAGCACCGCCCGTCCGCACCGCCCTTCCCGCACTAACGGTTACCTTCTTGCACAAGGAAAAAAAAATGGCGGCATATTATTAGCAATAGGATACCTCCTCGCTTCCCGTGCCCTTTCCTTCTGTTGTCGTTTCCGTCACTTCTATCATTCATCTAGCGAGCCCCGCGTAGTGTCGTCTCTTCATGTTATGTATGGTACCATATATGTCATTATGTATGTTTTCATGTGTTTTTGTATGTACATAGGTTCTTTTTGTCTAGGAGTTAGCCAACTCCATATAATATAAGTATAACATAATATATTTACAGTCCATCCAAAGCATGGGTGAAAAATATAATACAAATATAGGTAATAGTGAAAAAAAATTAAATTAACATTACTAACAATATTATTTAAATAAAAGATCATTATGTACTACCCCTTTTTTCTATTTCCGTATAAAACTGGAAATCTGTATTCATTTTTGCATGGACGGGCATAGATGGGACTTATCCATGCCCCAGTGCATTTCGGCAACGGCTATCCAGCTCTAGGAATGCATCGGGGCATGGATGTGCCGCTCATGCTGCATACATACCATTAACTCAAATCAATCAAATCAAATCCTTTACTGATAGCCTTCGTATTTATTTGTATTTGCATTCTCGTACAACCTGTCAATATATGTATGAAAATTTATAAATATTAATAGTATGTCCAAATATTTTGGTAGGTTTTTTTTACTTACCAATAGTGTTATTTGAATTAAATTTTTATAATATATATTTTTACATTGTTTTATTTTATATAAAATATTTGTATGCTTAATAATATTTGAAAATGATTTAAATTATAATAGTGTCATTTAAATTTAATTTTTATAATATATATATTTTACATTGTTTTATTTTATATAAAATAAAAGAATATTTTTATGTTTAATAATTTTTGAAAATCGTCTAAATTATTAATAGTTTAAATTATTTGAATTGTATTTACATTCAATTTTTAATTATTTTTATAATTTTGGTTTGGATTTGGGTTATAAAAACATTTTTTATAATTTATAATTTAAATTGTATTTAATTTCTTTTTTATATGATTTATTTATATGGTGATTAAAATTTTACATTCCTAATTGATTATTTAAATGTTTAATAATTTTAGAAAGTTAATTTCAATTTAGTCACATATTACATTCCTAACTAAATTATTTATATGCTTATAAAATGATTTCAATTCTTAATAATTTTTAAAAGTGACATAAATTTGGTTCTATAAACTATTTTAATTTACTTTTGAGTGCTTCCACTACTCTTTAAATTATTATTTTAAATCTAAATTATCTTATAGATTGGATTTCATGCTTCACATTAAAATAAAATATCATTTTTTATTAGGGTTATAGTTATTTTAATTAGGGTTATAGTTAGTATTAGAAACCTAAACCTAAATTAGGTAAGTTTCAATAATGGTTAAGGTTATGTTAGAGTTCAATTAGGGTGAAGGATATGTTAGGGTCAGGGTTCTTTATTAGAGTTTAATTATGGTTAGGGTTCAATTAGGGTTAGGGTTAACAATAAGTTGCATGATATAGGTTGGGGTAAAGGTTATTGTTAGGGTTAGGACTCAACTAAGGTCAAGAACAAATAGGGTTTGGGTTAAGGTTGGGGTTTAATTAAGACTAGAGTTTAATTAGGGTTAGGGTTCAATTAGGGCTAGAGTTTAATTAGGGTTATGGTTCAATTAGGGTTAGGGTTAAGGTTCAATTACACTAAGTGTTCATTTAGGGTTATGGTTAGGGTTCAACTATAGCTATTTTAATTAGGTTATAGTTAGTTATGATTAGAGTTTGGTTATGATTCAAATATGGGTTTATGTTCAATTAGGATTCATGTTCAATTATGATTAGGGTTGGGGATCGATTTTAACTCTTATATTGATTTTATCAAAAAATTATAACCCTAATTGTATACTCAATTTTAACCCTAACTATAATTTCAAAACATAAACCTAACCCTAACCCTATTCATGAACCAAATATCTCTAATTGTAACCATAACCCTAATCCTAAAGCTAACCCCAACCTTAACTATAATTTTGTCTTCCATGTCTCACTGTGAATGCTACTAGCATATATATATATATATATATATATATATATTATTTATTAATAATATTTAATGATATACTAATACAGTGTGATTAAAACTTGATGTAAAAACACATAGTTAAATCTGAAGCACTTTTACACTTGAGTTCAATGCTAAAAATAAAATATTATTAACTTTTAACACTTTAATTAATTAGATTAATTAAATAAAAATTATAAATTTATTAAACATATTTTTGAATACATATCATTTAGTATATTTAATGATCCATTTAAACACAAAATATATATAATTAGGTCAAGATAGTTACCAACTTATTGATCAAAAATAACTAATGTTAATTTTTCTATTTTAAAACATGGTGATTATATATTTTTGGTGGGTTAACAAGTATTCTCTTTAAAAATGTAAATAAAAATTAGAAAAATGAAAAACAACTATAAATAAAATCCAATTAATATTATAATTATGTTATTTTATCACTCGTAGGTTATTTTATTTACTTAAGAGTTATTTTACTTTTTACTTTAGAGCTATTTAAGGATTATTTTATTTTATTTATATTATATGTGCCTCCAAAAGATATTTGTCCGCATACATTACATATTTTTTAAAATATAGGTATGCTAGTTTAGTCACATATTACATTCCTAACTAAATTATTTATATGCTTATAAAATGATTTCAATTCTTAATAATTTTTTGAAATGTCATAAATTTGGTTCTATAAACTATTTTAATTTACTTTTGAGTGCTTACACTACCCTTTAGATATTGGCCTTTGTTCCAATATCCACACTTATATCCTGGGTGGAAGTCACTTGGCTTTAGCGTGTTCCCAGTTTGGTCGTTCCCTTGGGTGATTACTTTTTCCCACAAGGGCCCTCTAAGATAAATAAAAGCAAGCAAACATATTTGTAACTCGATCAATATTTGTTGCAAACCAAAGAGAGAGAATGTTCGCAATATGCTCAACTCACACTCGCAAGATTTGTTCAATTTTAAAGTCTAAATTGAAGTGTGTGGGTAATTACTTACACAACTTAATATCACCAAAAGGCCTTTTCATTCTCAAAATATTTGTTGCAAACCAAAGAGAGAGAATGTTCGCAATATGCTCAACTCACACTCGCAAGATTTGTTGAATTTTAAAGTCCAAATTGAAGTGTGTGGGTAATTACTTACACAACTTAATATCACCAAAAGGCCTTTTCATTCTCAAAGTCATCGTGAGGTGCGAGAGAAGCGCATATGTGCTTTTAGTGATATTACTTTGAGTAAGTAATTACAAGACAAAGTAGCACATGTTCATTTTATCCTTTTAAAGCAAGACTGACTTCTTTTTAAGCACTAAAAGAATTGTGAAAATTGCCTTGTTCAGTTGTTAACCTTTAAACAAAATCTAGTGGATTTGTGTAATGTTCTTTTTAAGCCCTTTGTAGTAAAAATTGACTTTTTTTTGTAGTGTTCTTTTTAGAGCCCAAAAGAATTTTAGTATGTCCTAAGCACATGAAAAGAAACAAATTCTTAAGAGAAATTATGAATTCTTTAAGAGTGTTCAACAAACACTAAAGTGTTCAAAAACACTTGATATCATGAGATGATGATGTCATTATGAAACTTCCACTAGGTTTCTTTTCTTCACCTTTGATTAAGCCAACCAACAAAAACCATTTAGAAAATGCAAAAATAGAGGTCAGGAAAGCAATTAATAACCCAAATGATCAAAATTAAAAAATCACATTTTATAAAAAAATTGAGATTTCACTCTTTACTCTATTCTAGCGACGGAGTCTGCACAAGCGATGGAGTTTGAGGAACCCAGCGGTGTTGTATAGTGCCACTAATTTTGCATGCGTCATTCTGCAGCAAAATAGAGAGTGTGATTGTGTTGGAGTTTTTCTTAGCGGTGTCGTTTGAAGCTCGAGAATTCCAACATGTGATATTTGAACCAGCGGTGCAGTTAAGAATTTTGAATTATGGGCAGGAAAGACCGAGTGACGCAGTTTGTAGTTTGAAGTGGTGTTGTATGGCGTTGCTAGACTGCTAGCGGTGTTCTATGGTGCCACTAAACTGATAGCGGTGTAGTTTCCTGTAGACACAAAAAATAGAGAAAAAACATAGAATTTTAGTGAAAAAATGTGATTTGAACTTGAGATTTTCCCTCCTTCTAGTGCCAAATGTAGAACCCCAATCCTATACCTGCACAAACATAAGAAACAAACACAATATTAGATCAAATACAAGTAAGAATGAAGATTCCCCTTGAAATTCATTTGCAATGCTCAAAATAGGAAATAAAATTGAAGAACACAATGAGAAAACAATGAAATCCTAATTAAGCAAGCAAACTCTTGATCCCATGGGGGAGTTGGTGCCAATTTGATGTGGAAATTGACCCTTTCCCAACTCCTATGATGCAATGTTGATGAGTGATACACTTTGATGAAGATTCAATGGATCTCCATGATGAAAAACCTACATAACTTGGTTACAAATTTGATAAAATGGATGAAGATGGATGTCCTTGAAGATGAAATTGAGTATAGTAAGTTTACTCAAATTGTGGATGATCAAATGAGGAGAGAAGCCTCTTATTTATAGCAATACAAGATGGAAGAATTCCCAAAATGAAGCAATGTGAGACTAATCTTGAGCCAATGACAAGATACCACTTGTTAAGAGATGATTGGGCAAAGGATGTGCACATTTTGATGAATGTGCCCATAAATGCAATTAGGTGGAATTTAAAAATAGTGAAATGACATGTAAGAGGGAAAAAAGAATGACTTAAATGTCACTTGGCTCAATGCACAAGGACATGTAAGAAGGAATGAATGTCTTGTTGGAAGGACAAATCCACTTGGAGGGATTTCAAACTTGGAGGAATATTCTCAAAAGATGCCAAGTTGAAAGAAAATAAACATTTAATAAATCTAGTAAATGTATTTTCATTTGCAAGTGGCAAAATCTAGAGAAATGAGGATGATCGGGATTAAATTAATCAATATTTAATTAATTTAATGAGGGATCAGATGATGTGACTAATTGAATTAGATTTATGGGTTGATTTAAATCAATGATAGAACGAATGCGATTTAGAGACTAATTAAATAAATATTTTTTTTTTATTTAATTAAAGGGGACGATGTTAGATTAAATCAAATAAGCTTTAATTTATTTAATTTAATAAGATGACTTTAGAGATTTAATTAAATAAAATAATTTATTTAACTAAATAGAGACATAGGGTTAATTAAATTAGATTTAATTAACAAGAGAGAATGACTTAATTAGATAAATAATTATTTATTTAATTAAGGGACGAAAAGTGATGACAAGCTGAGAAGGTGATTTAGGATGAAATGGCGTTAGTAATCGAGATCAAGTGTGTCAGTATATTTTCCATGTCTACAGTATCCATGTGAAGGAGGGAAATTGTATATGATACCATAACAATCTTCCAAGTTAGATGAAAGGGGTTTGCGTTTTTGAGAAGGATTGGTTTTGTCACGAGAACACAAATCCTTTTTAATGTTATGTGTCATCTCCCCATGATGGATGGGAGTTAGATAGCCACCATCACTGCCATAGGTTAATGTTGTTGATGTAGAACCAAGTTGAGCATATAAAACACAAGGTTGTGATATTTCACTCTCCCCTAAAGGAAGGTGTGAAACCCCAATTGCTACTAGAACTTGTGTCTGGAAATGAATCGTTTGTATATGAATCTTTGGATCAAGAGGGTGATATTTTGGAAACTCTATTGAAAGGAGGTGTAGAATCTAATGACCCCCAATTGTCATGAAAGAGTTTTTTTGTAGGTGAAGAATTATTATCAACTTATATAGGTTCAAGTTTTGATCTAGGAATGAAAGTATTAGGGGAGTTAGAAATATTGTGATCAGTTGATTCATAGCTTCGTTCATCTACATCAATCATGTATATCTTTTTGTTGTATTCAAATTTCATTGTATGGTGAAGAGTAGATGGGACTCATTTCATAGCATGAATCCATGGTCTCCCTAGGAGAAGATTGTATGGAAGGGGTCCTTGCATGATATGTGGAGAGGTAGGCAACACCACAGGTCCAACCTCAATGGGTAATGTGATCATCCCTAATGGTTGCCTATTAACATTGTCAAAGCCACGAATATGAACATCATTAAGTTGGATGAGCTTTTTATCCATGCCAAGTCTGTTTAGGAGGTCCATGCTACAAACATTGATTTCAGCTCCATTGTCTATGAGAGTGTGCCTAACAAGAGTTTCATTAATGATCACCTTTATCATCAAGGGGTCATTCTTATTTTGAATCTCAAGTGAGGGTAATTCATGTTTATGGAATTTGATTTTAGATTGGGTGAGTTGCATGAGATGAGAGGAGGATGTTACATTATTTGATTTTATGTAAGATTGGATCTCCTGCTTCTGTATTTGCAACATTTATTGAAATAGAAATTGGAATGTAGGTGAGAGTTGAATGAGTTGCCATATAGATATATTAGCAGGAGCCTTTTTAAGGTCTTCAACACTAGGTAATCTTTGAGGAAAAGGTAATGGTGTAGGAGTGATGTGTAATCCCCTATATGTTTGAGTCACTAAGTTACAACTTAGCTATTGCAAAACATGTTGTTATGATTAGATTGCATTATGGATTCCAATAAATCTCTTAGTTTTTTGTGTGATTCACTAATAGGAGGTGACTTAGGAAGTTCATTAATTAAAGGAGATCCCACTTGTGTCATCATAACCTCAATAATCTTATCATTATTTGCATGATCTTTTAGTGAAGGGGATTCTAATGTCACTTTATTATCTTCACCTAGGGAAGGTTTAGTGTTTGAAGGATGTGTGTCAATGTTCATTTTTTTTGCACCATGATATTTTCCCTAGGAGGAGATTTTTTAGGAGAACGACAAGCCAAATTTTCTTGAAATTCAAAGGTTGGTTCTTCTAAAAGGACTTCATCGCAAGCAGTGGAATGATCAATGATTGAATTTTCTTACTCAATAAGGGTTTCCCTAGGAGAAGGCGAACAACTAAGATACTCGTGACCTTCATCGATTGTGTTGTCTAACATCAAAGTATCTTCTTCACAACTAGGAGAGATACTAGGAGAAGAAAAAATGTTATTGTCATGATTACCTATGGTCGTGTTGTCGTGTTCATCAATGTCTTGTTGGCTAAGAGAGGTAAGAGGAGAGAAACAAGTAAGATTCTCAAAATGCTCATTGATTGGTTTTTCTACCAAAATATCTTCATCAGCAATAGGAGAGATATTAGAAGAAGAACAAATATGATCATTAGGAATGCCCAAGGTTGTATTCTCTTTCACTAAAACACTCTCATAGGGAGGGGATAGGAAAGTGTTCTTAGTATGTCTAAATATGTAAGACACTAGCATTGTTTGAATAAAAATGAACAAAACGTGTAACCATTTCATGCAATGTTTTAGCAAGGTAAACAATGTATATCCAAAGATGCAAAACACTTTTATCCAATGTATGCAAAACTTTAATAATGCAAACAATGTATATGCAAGAATGAAAATCACTTTTACCAAACTTATGCAAAGTTTTATGAATAGAAACATTATATATGAAAAAGTGAAAAGTACTTTTATCCATGCTATCCCAATTTTTAGAAATGCGAGCATTTTTAGATCTAATGATGCTTGTAATTGAAATGATTTTCAAAAATGACTATCCTAAATTGATG